>JAZHYW010043897.1:0-18526 GCA_037355805.1 Ixodes ricinus | reverse complement strand
CCAAACGGTTGAGTAGGTACCCGCTAAAAGGTAAGCATTTTTCCAATTACTTCTTCTTTGCGGCCGTTTTTTCTCTAATTGAAAGAAAAGGAAAACGAAGTGTTCTTTTTGGACTGACGAAGAGCCTACCAGGCCCGAAACGTTTCTGCAGATCACTTATTTGGCATCCTTGGACGACCATCTTCTTAAAGGGCAAATATTTTGTGAGCATATTTCTCTCGAGTGCCTTCTTTTTATCACAGGTGCTGTTCCATTGATCATGGCCTCGGGACGTGCCCCTGCCCTTCTAGGCCTGGAGACGGTTGCCATCGTGGGAACCTCCATTATTAAGTATTTGCACACTCTTGTTATTTTTAACGGTAGTGGCCCGACGGTAGTTTCGAAGTCTGGTGGTGTAATTTCTGATTTTTTTTTCTATCGTAGACAGGCTCCCCAGTCACGTCAATTCTATTTTTTTACAAATCGGGTCAAATGATATTTGCCGTTTACCGCCTTTCCAGTGCGCCATTTTATTTAATAATCTTATTTTACACATTCGGCAAAAACGACCGGACGTGACTATAATTATCTCTAGCGTCCCTCCCCGGTTGGAGGATAATTTTAGGCCCCATGGACCAGGCTACATACGATGGATTAACGAAAAATCTTTGAATTAAACGTTTTTCTGAGGGAGTTCTCTTTTATTTTCGAAAATGTAGTATTCTTAAATCACCGCTCTTTTTTTAGACCCCTCAGCGTTTTTTGTCTTTCGATAGGTTACACCTAAGTAGGGAGGGTATAGCTGAATTGGCCAACCATTTCAAAGATTTTTTAGTTAACCACTTGCATTGCAAGTGTCCCTTTTCACCTAGGTCTTCTGAATTTCAAGATGTTGCCCAAAGGAGGAGGGTACCTAGTGGGCAGGTTTCAGGGGTGTTCCTCTTTCGGCGGGCACATCTTCAGATTCCGTTCTATTATCGTCGCCGGAGTCATTCCCACAACTTTCGCGGCAAAGTGTGAGCGATGGCTCCGCACGAAATAGAAATCCCTTAGCGGGTCGTTTTCGACGCGCCCCACAACATAAACGTCGACGTTCGTCGGATTCAAATTGACTCCCACAGGATTTTCTCCAACCCTTTTTTAATCTCCGCGTTTGTTTTGATAAATTAATTAGATTCGATTTTCATAAACTATTTTTGCAAAACTGCCGCACGGAAAAAAAGATTCCAAAGGGTTTTTATAACACATATACAGCTCCAACCATACAGTTGTCCCATGTAAATGTACAAACATGGGATCGCGCCATTTTTACGTTTAGAATGTCTTTACTAGACATTACCATACAGCAGTCAATCGAAAACATTCGTACTTTAGAGTCCCAGAACGACAATATTTTAATAACTTCCCCTGGTTTGCTCTTAATAATAATAAAAGAATTACTATATTACATACATAAAAAGGAGCGAGAAGTCACTAATACTAAACAACGTAAGGCACTTAGAGATAATGTACTCTTAGATTTTTTCTCGCCTTTGATAGAAAAATGGAAAAACATTTTTTCACGCCTAATTAATAGAACACAGCATGCTAACACATGTAACTCAGAACATTCTACAGAAATGGGTGGAGAAAAGTCCGAAATATTCAATTATTCTTCCTATGTACGTTCTAAACACGAAGAGCTAGTTCTTAAAAAAGGATTAAAGTTTTGCCCGACTCCACGCAACAATAGTGATGATTTCGATTTGCACAAAAGATTAAATGGATTTGCACGGCAATTGCACTGAGAGGTTTTTTTCAAAGGAGCTCCTTATCAAGAGCCTTTATATAAACATAAAACTTTTGGATTCCAGCGTTAAATAAACAAAATGTTAATGTCATTAAATACATAGAGGCGGTCGAGAAAGATGTTTTATCGGCTTATAAAAAACAAAGACCACTTAAAATAATTTAACTTATAAAGAAAGACAATGCTTAAAAAACCTCACTGATAACAGAGATATCATAATAGCCCAGGCTGACAAAGGGGAGGTATATGTATAGTTAACGCAGCCGACTATATATCGGAAGCAATAAAACAACTGAACGATACTAAGTTCTATAAAAAAACTAGATTATGATCCAACACTTAAGTTTAGAGAGACAATAAAAAAACAATTAAACTTCCTAGTTGATAATAATAAAATAGAGAAAAATATTTCTAGATATCTCATTCAAGAAAATCCGAGACCAGGACAGTTCTAAATGTTAATGAAAGTACACAAACAAAATCACCCAGGTAGACCAATTATTTCTGGAATAGGTACAAATACAGAGAACATTTCAGACTTTATTGACGAACAAATTAAAAGTACTGAAGCCGGTGCCCAGTCCTATGTAAAAGACTCCTCTCATTTTTTCAATTTGATTAATGACATCCAGATAGATTTTAGGGCTAATAGTACATTGCGGGTGACAATGGACGTAGTATCTCTTTACACTAATTAACCGCATGATGAAGGAATCCAAGCAGTTCTGAATATTGTTAACGAAAACGACCTCACTGTTAGTAAAAGCGTCTTAAATATTTTTATGCACTTAGCGTTAAAGCTTAATAACTTCACATTTATGAATGAGCACTATTTACAAATACACGGCGCAGCAATAGGATCACGTTTCTCTCCCTCCTATGCAAATATATATATGATGTCTTTAGAGGAGCGGCTACTTAACTCCTTTCCGTATAAACCCCTTTTTTATAAACGTTTTCTGGACGACATATTTATAATTTGGAATAATGGAGAAGATAAACTCTTTGAATTTATTAATTTTGCAAAACAATTTTAATCCTCATATTAAATTTACATATAAATACTCCGATACAGAAATAGAGTTTCTGGATATTAAGATAAGACTTACTGAAAATGGTTTGAAAACAACTTTATATCGAAAACCTACAGATAGACGTCAATTTTTACATTATAAAAGCTGTCATCCAATACAAAACAAAAAAGGTATACCATACAGCCAGATGCTACGATTAAGACGCTTATGTTCAGAAAGTAAGGATTTTGAGATAAAAGCTAGAGCACTAGGAGAGGATTTCATCAACCGTGGATACCCCTTACCGTTAATAAATAATTCAATATCAAAAAGTCGAGCGATCTCTCGGAACGCGTGTTTGGTAGAGCGACCGAAACGAAATAACACCGAATTACGGCTAATCTTACCTTACCAGTCAAAACTTCCAAACATAAACAATATTCTTAGAAGACAGATGAATATTTTACACCTCGACATTGCTTTAAAAGCTCTTATCCCTGGACCACCTGGTATAGCGTTTAGGAGACCACGTAATTTATTGGATTTTTCAGACAGTCCCGAAACTCCATCGGACGTAGCCTGGTCCCTCTTGGTTGTGTAAAATGCAATAATACCCAATGTAGTTTATATGTTGATATTATAATAGCTAACTCTCTTCGTAGGACAGCAAATAACTTTAATTGGAAAATAAATGGTACATTTGACTGTAATTTGGAAAATGTTATTTATTTGATTCAATGTAAAAAATGCCTAATTCAATACATTGGGGAAACTAAAACAAGCATAAGAAAACGCATGAATTTACATAAAAGTCACGTACGTAATCACGTTGCCGGACCAGTTTCTCGTCATTTAAACTCCGCGGGACATAACGGACTTTCTGATTTTAATTTTATTATACTTTAGGGGGCTTTCGAACCACCAGAGATCGAAAAAATAAAGAATCTGAATTTATTTATAAATTTAATACTTTAGAACCGCAGGGCCTTAACAGTTCGAAAGAGTCATTGCCGTCTTTTTTTATGGGCATTTAAGTGAGATCTTCTAACCGGTGCCGCACTGTTGCGTTCGATCACACAAAGGTGCAGTGAAGAACTGTGCTGTCAGAAATCCTTGAAACGTGTGCTCTTCTGCGCTTCGACCATGACGCACTTCAAGTCATCGTCGCGCATGATTCGGCTTTACAATGTTCTCACCTTCTCAAATATTGAGGAAGCGAGCTCCACGGAAAGGCGTTCGCGCGCACGCGAACATCGAGCGTCGATTGAAGCAGTGTATGGGCACTCTTACTTACAAACTCCCAAAGAAAGTTGACCGCGAAAATAGAAGTGTCGTCGATCGTCGCCAACTTCTTTCAATGCAGTCGCGTACTTCGTCACTGAGAACCACTGAACCCGCGAAGCCGTCGTGTCGTCAGCTAGCAAGGCGAAACCGGTTGGGAAACTTCATTACCGAATTTTGTAATTGTTTTTAGTTGTAAAAAAAGTTAAAAACGAATACTTTTTTGTTTTTAGTTAAGTTTTAACCTCACGGTGATCCCTTATGCATTTGTCCGTAACAACGGCCCTAGCAACGGTTTGTTTGGGGAAGAGCACCATGTTGTGACGTCATCACTTACGGGGTAAACCAACGTTACTAAAACACTCAGTTGGGAACTCGCCATCGAAACCTGGGCCGCTGGCGTCCACCGAGACCGAGCTAAATACGACAACAGCGCCCCTCTGTATCATTTGTCTGTACTGTGGTCACCTTGAGCTTTTAGAAAGTATGTTTTGGCGTAAAAACCAACGGAAAAGACTCTTTTTGTATGAAATGTATTGGAGTTTAGTACAAAATGAAGGGTGCGTGATGTTTTTTTTAATTATTTAGTTTGCAAGATTTTGCGGCACAATTAATATTGTTTTTATACAACCATGCCTCAGCGGTGCTTTCAGGCAGCGCGTCCCGACCTAGGTGCATTTTAACTTCGGTAATAACGCGGCGCGTCCGCTCGGGTGACGGGGTTGGCACCCCTGTAGCCTCTTCCACTGTATCTGTTTCGGCGCCAAAATGCCCGATTAAAGCAAAAATAGTAGTAACGTGCGGTTCGTCGCGTGGCCGCTGCGGGAGAAATGGCGGCGTTCTGTTCGCCATTAGCTCCGTTCGCGAGGGCAGGTCGGGGCCACTTTTTCAGAGCAGTCTCTTAGGCAGTTTCCCAACTGTGTGCTTTAGTAACGTTGGGGTAAACTGAGGGAAACGCTCTGGCGAAAAAAAAATGCGCAGTTATTGTTCAGGTATTGGCGAGCCGTCTTAAAATATTACGAAATCCTGCACTTTCGTTCTCCTGGAGGTGTGCAGCTGAGATTTGAAAATCAACTGTACTAAAATAAGCTCGTATTTCATATTTATTAGCTAACAATGGACACAATGTGATCGCTCCAGAGTTTCGACTGTTGTGACGAATTTTTTTTTATATAAGAGTTTAAGAAGGGGAAAAGTTGATCATATCATCTTCAACAGGCGTAACATAGTTTTGACCACTTTCCTGTTTTCTCTCAAGAAAAATCGAAACCTGTAGTTTTTTCATATTTCAAGAATGGTCAAGACATACAAAAACAAACAGCCAGTGCTTTAGGGTGCCAACATTACACAAAAAGAGCAATTGAAACTATGCATCATCAGCCTCAGTCTATTCGCGCATCAGCCAAAACATTCGGCGTAGCTAAGGGTGTCTTTAAAGATGTGTAAGAAAACTGAACGATTGTAAAGAGAACGGGCTTTATAAAAGTCTGTTAGGATCCAAATAACAAGTTCTTTCTAAACATAAAAAAAGTGCTCTTAAAAAATATTGTGTATGGAGAAGTCTCTTTTGAGAGCACGTAGAAGGTTGTGCAAAGGATATAGTTTGCACTTCGTGTGACAAGAAGGAATCTTAGGAAGGACATTATCCAGGGTATGAAGGTCGTCCAGACTCTTTGTTTACAGATAAGGAAGTGCAGCAGAAGCGTTCTGCAAAACACGCGACAAGCAACAAATGTTACTGGTAGTGCCTGGTGTGCACAAAGCTATGAAGCAAAACAGCGTCCCGTTCTTCCTAAATCTAATGCAGGGCGTGCCAGGAGTTTGCTCACAAAAATTGTGAGGGGCCCACGGAGTATACTTCAAATGTTGCGAAGGCAAGAACAACTGAATGGTATTTTTTACGGTTTCTCAATTTGTCCAACTAGCTGTTTCCTTTTGCCCCGGTGATAGAGACGAAATATGACGTTTATGACGGAATATTATTAATCAATATATTGTAGTCCCACTATGATGATTTTAATCGTTTTTACTGGCCCAAATATCAAGACGCGAAAGAAGATTTGCATAAGCTTTTTCTTCATTCGCAATTAAGACTATGAATAAGCAGACATTCGCAAAGTCTCGTGTCGGTTTGCCCCACCTCATTCTAACTGAGACGCACTCATTTTGATGGTAGTAGTATTTGTTACAGGCCTCCTCATTATTAGAACCACCATAAAAATAAATAAATAAACTGCTTATGTGTGGAGACTGTCCGTGCAAGACACACAACTTACTGCGGGTGTAGATGTATTTTTGTGTGTGCACCACCCTCTGTGAGAGCGGTGTGTATCGAAAGTAGCTCAAAACAGTTCCTGACAAAATATCTTCTATTTAATACGACAGGTTTTTCGTTCATCGTATTCAATGAGGAGTTAGCGTCAAATTTACTATATTTCTATATCCGCCTACCTCGGAGGCATACAAGGACACCAAATAAATATGTTGCATGTGAGAATATCACAAAGAAATAGTGGATGGCTTCGCGCCACAATTTACCACTTCAAGCTTGTTTTAGAAGATGTGCTTAATTTGAGTGAAGTCGCATTATATCATAAATTAAATTCAGTGTTCGAAACGGATTGATACCATTGCTAATTAGTACCCGCAAGCATAAATACTCTTCTCCAACGTACATAGGACAAATAGTCTTAGAGATAGGAGTATAGACTTTCGTAGTAGCTGGATAATAACTCGCATCGTTATGCGGTTGCTTCAAAACACAAATGATCCTAAGCATTACGTTTTTAGTGATTGCATTTTAAACAAACCTACTGAATCCCGAGGCTCACTGGAAACAGAAAACGTAATAACATCTTGAAACTATTAACTAATAAATATGTCTCGTTTAATATTTTTAATATTAAACGATACATTAATATTTAATATTAAATAAAGAATATTATTAATATTCTTTATGCACGGACGTTTACAAATGTTTTAATGTATAAATACCGCTGAATTCCTGACCATGTGTGTAATGTTCTGTACCTAGTGTATTTCGTGACATTCCGCATTTTGTGACATGGTTCTAATTTTTATTAGGCAGACCGTCTTGAATAGTCAGACATTTCAAGAGCATAACGCGAAATCAAACAGTTAGCAATCGAACATTAGAACATTTTCAAGACGTTTAACAAAACACTTTTTGACAGCTTACTGCGTCATAAAAGATTAGTTAAACAAGCAGGAGTGTAATATCATTTAAATTTAGGTACCTGGATTTCGAGGATACAAAACAATTATGCTAGAAACACCTGCATAATATTAAACAGGAATCATATATATTCTATGTGGCCTCCCAGGGCTGGACTCCTCAATTTGATCTCGTCCGTATCGCCGGCTTCTTTGTAGGACAACTTGTGCGATTCCTTTAGGGTCGTTCCATGTCAAAGGTCCCAGACGCTGCGCTGAACCACCTCCAATAAATAAAAAAATATCATGTTTTTTGGTGCACTGTTTGAAGCCCTGCCCTAAAACATTTTTGACTAACTTTTTTTTGATGACGTGAGCGCGGTTTTAATTGTTAGAAACAACGTGAAACTAGCCATCACTCAATAATTGATGAAAAAACCTTTTTTGTACGAAACACCCAAGAATATACATAGTGGAACCTGAGACTGAGGTATGCAAGGAAAACTTCGAGGACGAGAAAAGAGGACTAGACACCGTCTCAAACGCAGCTAAAGACTTTTTATTCCGTGCCCTCCTTATATACATCCTCGATGTCGCCAAACTTCCCATAAACCGCAAAGACCTCAATAGGGTTCACTTTGACACAATCGTACAGACAATTGAAACCTCACAGCAACCAGGGATCACTTCGGTCACAAGCCATCCAACTGAGAACAACAGGGGCACTCAAAGAAACAAAACCACGAAACCGAAAAAAAGAGATAAGGACGTCATTCTTTCCTCTGAGGGTTCACATTCACCACAATTGCACCGAGCTCACAGATCTACAGTACACTCCGGTCACAAACCATTCAACTGAAAACAACAAAGGCCTTCCAGCGAAACGAAATCAGCAACCGGACATCCACTAACGATAAGAAAGGCAATCTTTCCTCCCTCGCTTAACATACCAAAAAAAAACACAAAAACACAACACAAAACACAAAACAAACGGTTAAATCTTGAGAAACGCCTTTGATTCATTCGTGAGGACCATGGATGGCTGACTAATGCAGTTTTCCTGACATGCATTTAATCAGGCTTGTACTCGAGTATCGCTTTGGACTATATGTAATATTCTCTTCGATTTCAAATTGAGTAGGTTGACACCTTTCCAGAAGGCAGAGGCGGAATGTCCGAAAAAACATCATGAGAGATCGGTTCCGTGTGACAATGGCGTTGTTTACGAAATACCTCTAGAGTGCGGGTTTAAGTATGTAGGCCAGACGTCAAGGTGCCTCAATGATAGACTTACGGAGCATAAGCGCAACGTTAAGAACAACGCACCAAACTCAGAAATTGCTAAACATTTACAGGAGTGCAATAATTGTGAAGCAAAGTGGTCGGAAACAGAAGTGTTACACAGGGAAAGGAATGACGTAAAACGGGTAGTCAGAGAGACGATCCGGATAAAAGCGTCAGGAAACTGCATTAGTCAGCCATCCATGGTCCTCACGAATGAATCAAAGGCGTTTCTCAAGATTTAACCGTTTGTTTTTTGTGTTTTGTGTTTGTGTTTTTTGTTTTTTTTTTTGGTATGTTAAGCGAGGGAGGAAAGATTGCCTTTCTTATCGTTAGTGGATGTCCGGTTGCTGATTTCGTTTCGCTGGAAGGCCTTTGTTGTTTTCAGTTGAATGGTTTGTGACCGGAGTGTACTGTAGATCTGTGAGCTCGGTGCAATTGTGGTGAATGTGAACCCTCAGAGGAAAGAATGACGTCCTTATCTCTTTTTTTCGGTTTCGTGGTTTTGTTTCTTTGAGTGCCCCTGTTGTTCTCAGTTGGATGGCTTGTGACCGAAGTGATCCCTGGTTGCTGTGAGGTTTCAATTGTCTGTACGATTGTGTCAAAGTGAACCCTATTGAGGTCTTTGCGGTTTATGGGAAGTTTGGCGACATCGAGGATGTATATAAGGAGGGCACGGAATAAAAAGTCTTTAGCTGCGTTTGAGACGGTGTCTAGTCCTCTTTTTCTCGTCCTCGAAGTTTTCCTTGCATACCTCAGTCTCAGGTTCCACTATGTATGATCTACACCAGCTCGCCTGCACTTTGACCATCTTTTCGTTAACCCAAGAATAGTTTTTTCCTAAATTTACATAGCTTTCGACTTACAGTGTGGTTGGGCTTGTGCAGTTTTGTATAGTTTAAACTTTTACTTTATTACACTTTTTTTTTACTAGAAAATTTTACTGACTGCCATGTAGGTATATAATATATTAAAAAAGTTTCAAAACCGCTCAAATAAAAACCGTGTAGTAAAACAAAATCCTGAATTTGGAAAAAAGTGCGTTCTTGTAGCATAAACTGTCGTATATTTCACCCTGCGGTGTTTCAAGTAAGAATACGAAAAATGAGGGGTTTGGAAGAACAACCGTTTGTCTTTCGATTCTCAAAATGTTTAATCAAGCTGATTTTTGTTTAAAGCGAGACAAACAATTTTGAATTTAAACTCTCGCAACACAACTCAGCGTCACTTCTTAACGATTCTTCGCCGCACAGCGCGCCCCTGCGACAATAGCTGGCAAGATTAGGACCCGAAAAAAGAACGGAGTTTGCTGCCGCTTCCCCTTGACCGTCTTTCCGGCTGCAAGGGAATGAACGGCGGGTGCCGTGCAACAATCTGGGGTGCTTCCACTGCTTAGCCACAGCCGCTCCGTTGTGCCCTTTGTACCCGAGGGCGGCTCCTCGCACTCGAAACGCCATGCCTAATCGACGGGCGGAATAAGCTGACGTGGAATTCTCCTAAAAGGGAAACGCGATAATATCGCCGCGAAATCTAGCCGTCACGCTTACTGCGGTGAAAAGTGGAACTATTCAGCGACGCAAGAATTCGCCGTTTCAAAGACGATCTTAACAGAAACGAGGTGTGAGCCTCCGACGGCTCGCATTCGTTAACACCACATCGCCTCGTCGTTTCAGATTGCCTGTTCACGGGGATTTTCTGTTGCTGTTTACATCGGTCCCGACTTTGACAAGAGATAGCGATTGCGATGTGTACGTAAGAAACAGATAACTTACCAGCGGATGCACTGACCCGGCTGCGCTAAGTATCTGCTGATATCAAGACAGTGGAAGATCACTGGACACTGCCGCGCAAAACGGTCGAAATAGGAAAAGCCATAAAGCAACAAGCGCACAAGAAAGCTTCTTCCCACCAGATGTTCCCGACAACTCGGAGGTCTGCTGTATACCTGCGTGGGCACACCGTGACACCGTCATACTCTTTGCCGGGCTCCATGGTGGCGTGCTGTACCGAGAAGATGCGCAAGAAACGACGCCACTCTGAGGCGCGAAAGCTCAAGTTTAAGATGTTTTCCCCCTGTTTAGTACAGAATTATTTAAGAATAAACTTTCAAGACCAGAAGGCAATAAACTCTTCCATAAACGTCACCATTTTTCGTATCTTTCTTTGGGCCACCGCAAGGCAGAATTGACGGCTCTTTAAATGGGCCCTGCAATCATATTTCAGCCTCTACCTTTTTTTGAGGTTTCCACGTCTCTTGGGGTTCAGGCAACCCAGCGGGCACGGAGAGGGTAACGAAATATCAGTGCGTCATATTTTAACAGGACGATGCGGACACCTCCTCCACCTACGGGGGCGACCCGCGGTGCCGCAAGCGCGCGATATGTGAAGTCTTTGGTCCTGGGCTTACTACTGGTCAGAGATGCTAAACGCTTTTATTAGTCGAAATTCAAAATATAATTTGCGCGAACCGTCCCACTTATTTATGAAAGTAGATTTTGTTCAGTATTTTAGACCAGAAAAGAAACAAATCCCAGGCAGCACAGGTCATTGGACCAATATTGGAACCACGGTGGTAAATGATGGTCCAACATTGGGCCACTGAGCCAATTCGATACCAATATTGGTTATACGTTGGTGAATAGTGGTCCAATGTTGTCCTGCTATTACCATGTTCTCCCCAATATTGGTGCACACATGGCATATACTGTCAAATGTTGGCCCACCATATCCGTTATTTAACCAATATTGGAGCACCACCGGCACAGGCTGGTAAATATTGACCGGCTAATGCCAATTGCTTGCCAAGGTTGGTAGATCATTGGCCCACACTGGACAACATTAACCTGCCATAGTCGTTGGCTTGCCAATGTTGGAAGGCTATTGGCATAGACTGGTCAATACTGGCTTGTCATATTGAATGACTAGCAATTGTTGGCAAACGTTGGCTATAAGGTGGTCAATATTTGCCTCCCATAGCCAGTGGCTGGCCAACGTTGGCAAACGCTGGCTATAAAGTGGTCAACATTGTCTACCTACAACCAATTTTTACCAATATTGGATTGACAATGGTATACGTCATTCAAAAATGGCCCACTATAAGTGATAATTTTGCCAGTGTTGGAATGATCATGGCTTACGTTGGTCAGTGGTGGCATCTATAGAAGCCAATATTTTCTATTGTGTTCAACACTTTTGTATATATCAGAACGCAGTACTTCCACTGCTGTAAACTTAAACAACTTACCGGGCAACTCCAATGCCATTTACAACGAATGACATTTGAACGATCAGGCAATCAGCGCGCGACGCTCCGAGCGTGGGGCGCTCCACGCGCGACAGATCGCGAGCTGATTCGTCGATCACACGAATTTCATTCGTTGTAAATGGCATTCGAGTTGCCCGTGTGGCACGGACGTCCAAATTCTGTTTGGTGTTCTTTGAAGTAAACACGTTTTATTTTGGATGCCGCCGACTACACTTTGAAACGTCGGTCGGTCGGCGAGTGTGTGCGCGTGGTCGGGTGCTCGGCGGCGCGGCGGTGTACTTGCTGGTGTGTGTCGACGTGCCGCCTGCTGCCGACATCCAGAAACAGTGTTTTCCAATTTCGTTCGCCCGGTGCCGTCGGTCACTCCTGTTGCAAAAGACGATTTGTAGTGACTACAGTACCGTCCGACGGTACTCCACTCCAGCGACGGTACTCCGCAGTGTCGTCCGAAAGTTTCGTATAAAACGAATTGTCAAAACAAAAATTCCGAAGCCGTAGAGTTGCTTAGTGGTTAAGACGTCTAGATGGTGCGCGAGCGGTCGCGCGTTCGAACCGCAGTAGAGTTTTTTTTTTTTTTCGAAGATTTTGGTTTGTTGGGTTTTTTGGCGGTATTTACGACATTTCTTTCTTTTACGATTAACACGGAAAAAAAAAGAATTTTGTCGGTGGCAGTGCTAAAAGCACGAGCTAGTTGCTTTGGATCACGCGGCACGAGCGCTCCTGCAGCGGGTGCAGTGCAGTCATGCCAGTCAGGGCTTGCTCATATCAGGGCTACTCGCTCGCCGCTTATACGCAACTACAGTTCCAGAAAAATGCGTACAAAATTACTGCTGCTGGACTGTCGCCTCCGGTACACGTAATCTTGATTTGCAACAGGAGTGAGGGACGGCACCGGGCGAAGTTTGAAAATGGAGAACGCTTATTTTGATGTTCCTGAGAACGCGACGAGTACAGGCGGCAGCGTCGACAACACGCACCAGCGCGGACACCGCCGAGCCGCCAGCACCCGGCCACACACGCCGGACGACCGACATTTCAAAATGCAGTCAACGGCATCCAAAGAAAACATGTTGTTTTTTTATTCAATTTTATTGCGCCTACACGTAATTTCACCACTTGCATCCTCCAGAGTATTTTATATTGGGAACAGCAGCCATGCAAGCAGCTATATTCTGTTTCACCTTATGATGTACCGCAGGAAAGGCTACAAGCGTAAGCTTCTTGCTCAGGGCACATCTCCCTATGAGCTCGCGCTTCTAGCCTTCTCTGCGGTACAACATAAGGTGAAACGGAGTATAGCAGAAAAGATGTACGAAAAAATAAATATGATGTGAAGGAGGATGAAGTATTAAAATACATTTGGTAGTCAGATGTGAGTTCGTTTTCTTTCCTAGCTTTTCGTCAGTTGCTCAGCTGACCGTTCACAATCAAAAGTATTATTTCAATACGCAAACAAGAAATTACGCGGGCACACAATAAAACTCCAAACAAAAAAGACTCGTCCACGAGAGGAAGTGAACCCACTACTTGAAGCGCGAGAAGCCGACACGTTATCCGTAGTACCAGCACCCGTGTGAATGTTGCGGTGCTTAAAACTCAGGACGGACACCCGATCGCCCCCTCCGTAGCCTCAGCCTCGTTCACGTGCACCGACATCTTGTACAACTTCCATACGCGTACTCTTCCGTCGGCTTTTAAGCCCCTGACTTGAACGCTGTCTTCTTGTTATTTTCACAACCGTACCGAAGCACAGGCAGTCTGCAACAAAGCCACAGCCTAGACTGTCCATTCCCGCCACCTCTATACTCTGTTCACCCCTAAGCTGGCAGGGCGTTGGAGGCTGCATCCTCGCCGGCCAACCAATTTCCGGTCTTTTATCGCCTGACTTCACTTTCTACGCGTAGTTCGCAGAGATTGATCACGTGGTGCAAGGCCCACCTTTTACTGGTCCAACGAGCATGTTTCTTCTACCGCCCTGTCAGCTTAGGGGTGAACAAGGCCTAGTGCCACACACAACATAATTGCCAGATAAAGCTCAACTTCTCGGCTCGCATTTCACAGAGTCCGAAGGACTCTCTGTGAAATGCGAGTTGAGGAGTTGAGCTTCTCCGGCCGTCTTGCTCCCCTAATGTCGGTGACTCTGCTGCAGAAACTCTACAAAAACGAGCGGCATTGGCAAAAGGGCACGACACCTAGACTGGGATTGTACCACCTACAAAGCACAGCGAGGAGATTCTCTTCACAACATCCCTGAGGAATACCGCCCAGCATCGTTCATGTATTTGGTTGTGTTCTCACACAGCTGAACCGAACGACCAAATTACCTCTCACACCTCTGGTCGCGGTTGGCGGGATTTGTCCTCACATGGGACGGATCTGGCCAGCTACTAAGACTGCAGGGAGGAGAACTGAGACATGACTTGGACAGCAAAAACCAGGCTGCGATGGCGGCAGCATTGACACTACCGAAAACAGTTGGTGGCTACTGCTATTCCGTGAGTAGCACTATAGTGCTACCGCTGAATAGCAGTAGCGCTGCAGTCAAATGAAGTTATGCTGGCCAGAGCACCCCAAATCTCCACTGAATCATTGACATTATGTTTCTCATTTTGATCCCATGCCTTTTCGTGTAACAAAAGTGGAGACTGGGCATTTCATAAAACTTGTGCTAGCACACCAAAGACGAGGACGAGGGGAGGACAGGACACGAATGAGGTGCAACATCCAACTGATTTTTATTGAAACATGGTCCGGTATTTGTAGCATCGTCACAAAACAACAATCACAGAGCATGCGTAAGGTACAGCATTATCTCGCTCTCAGGAAAGCAAGTTCCTTCTCAGAAAGCGCTATCGAAGGCATATAGCGACACATGCATCGCCTAAGTAATCGATGCGTTCGGCTTCTACAATCTCACGTGTTATCGTAGCCTTGCTTTTTCCAATTTTAACGCACTAATCCAACATTGGGGAACAACCGCATGCCCTGCAGTGTATATCAAGAAAACCACTGTTGTGTTTTTGCACGTTGTTACAGTGTTCGCGAAGCCGGTCATTTAGGCAGCGCCCCATCTGCTCGACGTAATACTTGCCACGGGACAGCAGAATGCGAGACACCACGCAATCTGTGCAGTCGACAGTTTTGTTCGGTGCTTCTTTTTGCATCCATGTTTGGCAGGCACGTCAGGCTTTGTTAGTTTGCATAGGTTCATGAGCTTATTGGGCGCGGAAAACACTACCTTTTGCGTTTGACCGCATTGCTATTTTCTTCAAATTGCGCGACATTCGGTGAATATACGGTATCACAACAACTTTTTCTTTCTGTCTGACCTGCTGGCTCCTACTGTTCTCTTTAAGACAGTGCTTTCCCAGAAGGCACTCAGCAACTGCAACACGAATGTGCTTAGGGGACCTAGCTGCGACCAACCACACTACTTGCTGCTCAAAACCAACAGAAGTCAAATGCTCACAGGACTTTTTTAGTGCATGGGTGTTTCTGAGGTTGGCTGCACGGTTATGCGTGTAAGACCAAACCAAAACACATTTTTTACATTCTCGCATAATTTTTGAACAAATTATCCACTACACAAGATGTAAATTTATGTTAGCATGTGTAAATAACGTGCATTTCACCCCAAAATATTCACCAAACACACGGGACTTGCTAACAGTGTACCTTCATGGCAAATTGCGCTGTCGGAGCATGCGCGAGTGATTTTTGAGATTTATTTAAAGTGGGTTAGATCCATTTGGCCAATGCTGTAGCAGGAGAAAAAGGCTTAGACGGATTTCGTCCATAGACAAAACCGATTTCCTTTTTTGTTTTCCTTTCGACATAGGGGAAGCTTATATTTTTATAGATAGGTTGCACCGACGTCACATAATGGGGAAGGGCGCGCGAGATGGTAGCTTCCACTGCAACTATCCTAACCACCAAAGAGGGGCATAATGGGAAAGGGCATGAAGTGTAGCTTCCACTGCGCTTGCAATGCGTCTTGCCTACAGAGAGGAAGGCGCACTGACATCACGTGCAATCCATATATACATTCAAATAATGAATGCACCATTCAAGGGCACCCTTTAGAAAATTGTACGACACGTTAGGAGACCAATCTTTCCAACCGATTTTATATGCTCTGTGCACGTGCTTGGTGCCTTCGTTCTATTCATTCGGTCAGGTCCAGGCTCCATTGGCTTATTAGCAGTCATAATGTGCAATTAAATTTATTTGGCACAAGTGCCGACATGTGTGACCGCTCCCTTGCAACAGAAACTGCAGTAGGACCGAAGCGAGTGGACGGCATAATTATTTGATTGAAGTGGAGATGTGGGCAAGTTGGTTCATAACTGAAAAAGGCAAAAACAGCACACAAAAACACGAGAACAAAGTGAAGTAGACAAATTCTTCCATCGAATTCTTTTGCTTTGTCCTCTTGTTTTTGCATGCTGTTTTTGCCTTTTTCAGAATTGTCAGCTATCAGTTTGTTAGAAGTGAAACAAGAATTCTGGGGAGCCATAAGTTTATAAACACAAACTTGCTCAGCAGAACAATGTGCAAAGGAACCATACATGATTCTCTAAATAAAGGATAAGAACTTAGCCAGAAATCTGTCAACAAGAATGTGAAAGCAGACTGCAGTGTTCTAACTTAACATTTTTATGGAAATATAATATGGCCTTTCAGAGAAATACACTTGTTAAGGTACTTGTTAGTGAGCGCGTTGGTGATGATGTAAGTTTAGTGTTGTGCCGCCCCTGTCTTTGTGTATATAACTCTCTCTAAACTTACTTGTTAAGGCTTTTAGCTTTTGCCTGTTTTGCTCCGTGCAACGACGTAAATGCTAGCTTTATACTGACCTGATGAACGCAACAGACACAAAATCACGATCAGTAAATCCCAAAGTGGACTTTCTTATCATCGTTCCACATTGAGTAGGCTTCTCTCCAGAATAAATATTGGAAACATTCGATAATGTGTTTAAACTTGTATCGAAGTGGTAGAAAGCCTGCGGCTGTCCGACAGGAAATATTTGGGCGACACAAAAATGTCAAAATCTACAAAACACGATTTCGGAGTTGCTGGCGGCCGTTTGATTGATTGACAGCACCACGGTGCTGTCAATCAATCAACTGCCGCAACTGGAGTGTCTATCGTCACGTGACAGCACACGGTGCTGTCAATTCTTTTCGGTTTGGAGACAGTGTAACACTATTGAAGATGCCACATAAAGGGTGCTGGAAGAATTAAGAAGCAAAACATTGGCTTTCAGCACCTAGAAGAGCTCAACATTCCATAAGACCTTCATATCATAGAAAAGATCAAACATTGGTGGCACAGAGGCACTAAATGCAAGGTGCCAGCTCCAGATAAGACATTTTATTGCCCAAAAAAGGGATGTATTGTGAAATCAATGTTTTCCATTAGGAAAAAATGTAGACATCAGAGAGAGGCACCGAAGACGCAGCAACCTGCATGGGAGCGTGCAGAGCAACCCTATCTATCTCGACGAAAACCTTCAGCAGCGGTTGAAGCTCCCAAGACATCTACAGTGGAAGCCCACATAACAGGTAACAACCTGCACGAGTGTTTGTAAAAAAAAGTTCTGTATGAAAGAAACGTTCCGCCGCAGCTAACACTTTCCAGACGTGTGCATGGACACCGTACATAAAGTATGAGCCACTTCGCAGCCTGCATGAGTGGAGCAAATGTTCTAGACGAAAGAAATGACACACTGCAGCTAGCACTTTCCAGACCTCTGCACGGACACTACAGGCAAAGTATGAACGACATAACAACCTGCACAAGTGAAGAAAAGTCATAGGTGAGAGCAACGTCCCGCCGCAGCTAGGGCTCTTCAAGCGTCTGCAAGGACACTGCACACAACAAATCGCACAATAGCTTGCAGAGCAAAGGTTTGCCACGAAGAAAACTTAACCTTGTTCTTGGCACATGAATGTCCTAGCAAACGTCCCGGTGACCAGTGGATTCATTTAAATATCAGTTCAGGTGAAGAAGCGGCAATATGACATGTCCTTTTTTGTACTTGAGCATCACGCATTGTATTGCCTTCCGGATTTCCGAAAGAGGCCAGACCTTGGTCCCCTGTCTGAAGGTATCACACCTCCAGACGCCAAGCTCCGATGACTTCATGGGAACTGTGAAGAAGTCTCTTGCGTTTAGCAAGATGCCTCCCTTGAAACTGTCTTGAAGGAGCTCAAGGACGACAACAGGTGACTTGTTCAGCATGAAGACGTCCCCTGGCTTGACTGACTTCTGCACTTTTTTCGTTCGCATGTGGAAAACGTCTCGAACTTCAGACAACCTCCTGCTAAGCTGCGCGAGTGGCTCGCAGGGGGATCGAAGCTTTTTCTTTATCTTCCCCAGATAGCTTTCGAATGGGAAAGCACTAAACTCATCTAGAGGGCCATGATCCAGGCACTGGTCAGCAAGGTGGATGATGGTATGAACATTGTAAACGAGCTGTTTCTCTCCGTAAAGACTACCAAACTCTTGTACGAAGTATCTAAGCAAGTCCCGGGCAAATCTGCTGTAGGCTGTGTGGTGTTCTGGTGATATAAGTATTTTCACTGCCACGTGGAACATCAGGAAATGCTGATACTGCTTATTTGTCAGCAAAGACTTCAGAAGCACTGGCCCTACATAGAGCAGAAAGGTCCTAAACTCAGTTGCCTTCCAGCGGTCCAGTTCTTCTGTGCTTCTCAGCTTCCTCTGGAAACACGATGG
>JAZHYW010043893.1:0-81206 GCA_037355805.1 Ixodes ricinus | reverse complement strand
CACGACGCAGACTTTGACCACGACAACGCTCCAGCTCGTGCCCACCTGACACAGAGCCTCCGATCAGAAGCGCGTGCCAGACCTGGACACCTGAGGCCGACCCCGACAGCGAGACAACCAGTCAATCTCGATCGGTGATGCGTCCTCCTTTCGTAATCATTAACGTGTTATCATCAGTTCTCGTGTCTCCTCGTGTGCTCTCATCCAAGTGTGTTGGGGCTGCCAAATGTTACAACGGGGACATATCTGGGCAAACCCGATGTTAGGCGGACACTCCATGAATCCGAGCCAATGCAGGACTGTTGCACTAATCACAGGGGTGCGAAGCTGCTTTTGCGGAAACGGATATTTTTAGACACTGTAACCCTGGGCGAGAGGACGAAAACGGACGGACAAACACGAAACTAGCTCGCCTGCCTACTCGCTTTAACTTCGGCATCTTTATTCGGAATCTGAGACGCCCAAACGAAGAAATCGAGTCAGAACGAGCAAAAAGTTTAAGTGGGACGATACCCAAATCGGTGAACGCGTGCCGATTTGCACTCGTAAAAATAGACGAGCAGAACGAGTTCGCGGTGTATGGAGCTCCCGCGTCGCAAACAGTGGCCGCCATGTTTGTTATCGTTTGAAATCGAAGTGAAAGTTGCGATCTCGGCAGTCTTGGGTAAGTTGCTCTTAAAAAGTTATTAATAACAGTTACGGATAGTTTGTCGAGAAGCCATTTAGGTTACAATTACAGGTACCAAAAAATAAAAGTAACGCGTTACAGTTATAGTTAGCTAACGTCATAGCAACTTAGTTACTTTCGATAAAGTTTCGTTTTGCTATTTTTGCAATTTAACTCTGAAGACATTGATGACAACACGGAATGACTATGATTTGTATTTATTACCTTCCTCTTCCTCTTAAGAGTTCTCTTATTCGCCTTTCTCAGCTGACAGGAGAGTAAAATACCGATGAACTGATAGGTACGTTAGAATAATAGAGAGAGGGCGCAGAAAGCTACTTCATTTGGAACTGTGTAAATTGAAAAATACCGTTAGTATAAAAATGAGTAAAGAAAGCAGTGAACAAAAACAACAAAATGTCGTCTCAAAATGCGTTCAGCTTCTTTTTTTAATTTTTTCTATGCAACGCATGAACAAAAAATTCGATCGTGAGCACTGGGTTCGCGACCCCTGCGAAAGGGGATTCGGACAATAGAAACATCATCTGCGGCCCCGGTCAAACAGTGTCTACAGGCGGCGACTGGCTTTCGCAAAGGAAGCTGTCACCACAACTGCTGCGCCACTGACGACAGAGGTGGACACGTGTTTCCGCGAAGTGGTCCTGAAGCCTGGCCGAAGAGGTAGAAGGGGCGTTCGATAAGGACGGAAAGGGTAAAGATGGGGGAAAGAGCCACGCGCGAAAAGGTCGAAAATGAAGCTAATGCTAAATGCGCTTTACCGCACGATGACAATTAAAATTTGAAGTAGAAAAAACGTCTGCTCTCTGCGGCGCTACTTTGCTCAGGTAAAAATGTTTTGAGTTGTTCTATTTTGACCGTCTGATATGTGGCCAAACCTCCGCACGTGGTCGAAGCCGCTGTACTGTTCACAAAATATATACTTTTTTTGTTGCAATTTTTTTTGTATTTCGGCTGATTCTTTCGAGTTATTTAAAAAAATGTATTTAAGTTATCGGTACAGTTATTTCAAAAATGTATCGATTTATAGTTTAAAGTTACCAAGAAAATAACGAGTTATCGCGATACAATTATCGCGATACGCGATACTACCCAAGAGTGGATTTCAGTTTATATTTGCAAACAGTAACGACTATAGTTAGATCGTTCGTTTCTCAAACAAAAGAAATATAACGAACAAAATAATTTATTGCGGCACAGAGGAACAATTTTACAACCAAAATTCCGCCCTTCAATCATAACTCCAGCCAATGAAAGCTAAAATTTGGTTCTTAGATATAGCTACGCACCTCCTGCCTAGGTCCACCTCCACCTAAATTGCATTCAGCAACGCAAAAAAAAAACTTCTTTTGTGGAAACATTTTATTTTGGTGTAAAATACGTGTTCCTTTACAATAAGCAGTTTTTGATTTCACTTTCTTTAAGAGCGCATGAAATAAACACCGTCACGTACCTCTCAGATCATCGAGTTTTTCGCGCGCCGAACCAGGAAAGGCAGTAGCCATCACTAGTGGTGAGACGTTTTGGGCTTGTGGCAAAATAAGACCCTGTTGCAGCCCAGGATGCACGTGGAGGGGAGTTCGGATAAAAGTCTGCTTTCCAGCTGTGTCCAGCCTGTCTTATCCTTCTTGAGGGTGAACAATACCATTCATAGTATACCCCTTACAACAAAAATAAGAATAAAAAAAAACGGTCAGAACAGCGAAGTATTTGCCAACTTCCGCAGACGCAGCCGCAACATGCGCCTTGGTAGCGGACTGTTTAAGCATTGCGGAAGAACACTGACTGGCAGTAATGAGAGTATGGTGGAGCTTCTGGATCATTCTTGACTTGTGTTCAATGATAACATTTATTGAAAAAAACAAGAACCAATGAAATAAAACAACCATCCCTCGACGTAATAAACACGTGTCCTTTAAAGCTATATTTTTTTCTTTTAGTGTTCCATGTTTGTCGTGTACGTACAGATGATTGGCGTGCGTGTTTTTCTACCCCATCATCATCGATAGCTTAGGCCTGCTGTCTAAGCCTCTCCCAGTAATTGTGTATTTTGTGAAAATGTTTCTTTTGTGCATGGAAGGGTCAATTCCCTCCCTGGTTTGCGTCAGACGAGAATTTACCCTTGCATTGTGCTTTGTGTAAGTGTCGGCCCATCCTCACGAGGATCCCAAGTGTTGGGTGAGGCCCAAACCAAACAGCCATATAAAAGTACTGAAGACATAAACTGTAAGTAAGAAGATGTAGAGGTATAGATGTCTGCTTCATTCAGACATCTATACCTCTACATAAGAAAAAAATTATAAACACGTGTTTATTACGTCGGTATGGTTGTTTTCTCAGTTTGATATTTTTTAATACCTGCTACGATGCTTTCTTTAAAACTCCGGTGAAATGAGTAAATAAAAAAAAGAAAAGCCGACGAAAAATGTTACAATATCCACTCAATATACATACTTGCTCCAGCTAATTGTTCACACACTCACCACACGAATTAAGGCAGTTAATATGACCCGGCACAAGCTTTTGCATTCCCGTCTCAGAAAAGCTCCCACGATTGTTCCCAGATCTTCCGACTCTTTCAATAAATCTTGTAAAAAAGGAAGTTTTTAATGCGAATAGCATTCTTTGGATACTTCACGCACTTTTTGGTCTATGTATCTATCTATCTATCTATCTATCTGGCTATCTGACCTCTTACGCCGCGGGTCGATAAATAAAAGACCGGCGCCAGCGGATTCGAACCGTTGACGCCTTTGATCAGCAGGCAGACGCGCTAACCACAGAGCTATGAAGGCATTTTTTTTTTTAATAATGCATGGAAGATTTTTACAAGTGACATAACATGTTGATACTTATGGATATATACACTTACGAAACATTCACTTTCACACCGTATTTACATACAAACGTCGCACACGCACCTTATATTTGGCATCTTGTACATGTGGCCAGCGGGTGTGATAAATTGAAACACAGGAATCTCGACAAGTGTACCCTAGCAAAAATAACGGTTTAAATTCAGTCCGGAAAGTGAAATCCGGACTAAAATCAAACCGGAGTCATACCAGAAAGGCAATTTCCGGTTTGCACAAACCGTAAATTTTCGAATCCGGTTCGAAGTCAAATTGGAAAAATCCCGGACAGGCAAATTCCGGTTCGCTGAAACCGTGATTTTTCTAATCCGGTTCAAAGTCAAATTGGAGGAATTCCGGACAGACACATTCCGGTTAAAACAAACCGTGATTTTCCTAATCCGCTTCAAAGTCAAATTTGAGGAATTCCAGACAGACCAATTCCGGTTCACACAAACCGTGATATTCCTAATTGGTTAAAAGTCATAGTGAAAGAAATCTGGACACACAAACTCCAGTTCGCACAAACCGTGATTTTTGGATTCCAGTTAAAAGTACAATTGAAGGAATTCCAGACACACATCTAATTTAAATAAAATTGTTATTTTTAATAATTTTTAATTATTATTTTAATTACGAATATTTGTTATTTTAAATTATTATTTTAATTACGAATATTTGAATATTTGTTATTTTTAATTATTCTAAAATATATTATTGATAACTGTCAAATAACCTTTTTTATATAATTTTCACCACATAAAACAAACAAAAACTAACTCGATGCCACAGCTAGATGTACGCACAATCGGAAAGTGTCATTTCAGTATCTTTGATAGCTTTCCTGCGGTCTCCTTGTTAATGCCTTCATGCTAAACATTTTATTATGGTGCACATGCAGGCAATTTCAAGGGCTTTCATCAATATAGGTATGCAATATGAGTGTCCTCGCCAACACACTTGCTGTAGTAGAGTCAATACTAGTCGTGGTTTTTGTGGCAATATAAAATTATTTTACAAATTATGCTACACAGCCTTTTTGTTAAAGACCTTGCACCTAATTATGTTCTTAAAACAAAAACAAAAAAGTTGCTGGCCGGCATCGGTATTTTGTTGTCTTTGATGGCCAGTATTTACATGGAAGTTCAGTAACTGGCCGGCATCAGCGCTTTGCTGTTCAGGCTGGCGAGCCCCGTCATGGAAGTTGCATTTACTGACCAGCATCGTTTTATTTATTTTTTGCCTTTGTCACTATGCAGTCAAGTCACTGAGATTCTGACGAACTGCAGCAATTCATGAATAGCTAGTGGAAATGTTTGCGTTGATCAATCCTTCGTAAATGACTGCCGACGCTGGCGTATTTGATCCCATCATGGCAAGGCTGACGTGTTTTATCGCGAAAATGCAAGAAAAACAATGCGGTGAAGAAAATTTGCAGTCCAGGATTTGAGAATCTGACCGCCTACGCCACGAAAAATAATTTTTACAACGCCGAACGATACTTTTTTCAGGAAGCTAGTTTAATCCGGCGGTATACGCACGTGTTTGGCTCTGATAAAAAAAACAACGAAATAGCAGAGCCTAAAAAAAGAAATGGGGCATGATTGAGCACGCGCCTTGAGTTACAAAAACAATAATAAACATTACTTTCCAGAAACTAGAAAAGTAAGAGATGTGTTAATTGCTTATGACGCTACGAAAGTGTGAAATTGAGTGTGAAAATGTGCTTTTTCACACAGGAATCGACTGTTTTCTGTGGTAGTTACGATCATATAACAGAAATATTTCAAATGTTCACATAGCCAAACAATATCTGTCTCTTTGATAGCTTATGTTATACGACATACCGTACCAGAAAAACGCGAATATAAAAACTTTTTTTAACGCAAAAAAAGCGAGAACACCAATGCGTTGTGGATGTTCACACTGCCGGGTTTGTGAATGTGACCCCTTGACGCTACGAAAAATAAATGTTACAACGCCGAACGATACCATTTCTGAAAGCTAGTTTAATTATCCGCGCGGTAATTGAATCTCAGGAATAAAAACGTGTATAGGCCTAATAAAAAAGAAAAACTGACCCAGCACGCGGGGGATAGCACTGATCTACCAGAATAAAAATTAAATACAACTTTCCGGAAGTCAGAAAATTAAGAGATGTGATTAATACGTAGCCTATGAGCTCAGCTAAATTACTGCCTTAAAATGGCGGTATTTTTGTTTATATATTGGGTGAAGATGACCGCTTTCAGAAAAACGTCGGCTGCATCACTTTGTCAGTTTTACCACTTCCACATTTTCCCATTTTTCTTGCAGTATGGTCATTATTATTATTACATTGTTTTCTTCGTTGAAAGGACTTGCGCTGTTTGCCTACTACACTGACCCACATATTAGCACGAATGGAGTGAATTATCCCGGCAAAACAATAGGTCACGGTTTGTGCATTGCAACAATTCAAACTTGGGCTCGCACTTCTTATTTTCACCTTCTGCGTGATTGTTACCCTAAAGCACAGTGCCGACGACTGCAAAAGCTCGAAAATATTTAAAATTATAAAAGGGTGGTTTCATTAGAAATAGAACACGCTTGTTGGGGTGGGTCTTTCGATTTCTTTTCTAAATATATGTAATTGCCCCATTTCTAAAAAAAGCAAAACCGCTTTTCAAAAAAATATTTTGTTTTACATAAAAATTATTGAGTGGAGCAGGCTGAAAATCTGTTTTTTACCTGTGATTTTTCTACCCAGTTCTGTGCACTGGTATGAATACGGGAAGCATACAAAACTCAGAGTAGTTTTTTGTCCTCTTGTATGTTATTTTGACTATTTTTTAGTTCAAAAGAAAATACTTTTGTATTTTTGTTTATTGAGGTAAAAAATGACAAACATCGCCTCTTTGACAATCCGGTGACATCTTCAGAGTTTTGTAACTCATGAGTTATTATATTTGTCGCTTACCAAATACTCTTCGGGTGTAGCCCCTAAACCCTGTACATGGTGTATCGACGGGCATAAATTTATTTTATTTTTACTGCATTTTTATATGAAATTTGAAATATTGTCTAAAAGGAAATTAACCGATATTTTGAACCCACTATATCGAAAAAGACCATTTTTTATTTCGTTCAATTTTTTTATTATTGCTGCCGATCATATGAACTTTCAATTGGCTTGATACGATTTGCCCCTTTTTTGTTGTATCTCCTCTAGAAGTGATCAAAATCGCACACACGTTCTCAGAACGACTAAACGCAGTTTCCGCAGGTCGGCTTCGCTGCAAAGACTATACTGCTTATTTGTGTGTTCAAATGCAGCGGGTAAATTCATTTTGATTGAGCACACTCGTGCTTGGCTACATATTGCACTTTCTTAATTTTTTAATGATAGGAAACTGTCATTCCTTAGTCTGATAGGGTGCAGCGGATGTTCCATTATTCGATGTCTAAAGCCAGGACACAAAGGGTGGAGAAAACGGAACGAGCTCTTCATGTAGCCAGACTGGGGTCATATATCTGTTTGTGCTATACACAGCTTGTAAGTCACATACCCTTCTCTGTCCCTTCTCCGTTACACCCAGGAAGCATCCAGCACGGGCGCCAATCCATGATGTGTCTTGTCGCATGCGATCAAATAACCATGTAATTGCCTGTTCTTTACTATCACCGTGTATATAAAAAATATGTAGTATCACATGCCCCTCTTTAAGAAGGAAAAGCTGTTTGCAGAAAAAAGTGAGGAAAACAGACTGAGTTTACATGAAGCGAAGACAATTGTTTACAGAACACAAACACAAATTCGCGATAAATAGTCAGCTTTATTAATTAACGCTAATATATTTACGATGCACTTGTAAAACAATATGCTGTTGTGCTTTAAATAGTCCAGTTCACGAGCAACGCAATATTGGGACTTTTTCAAAACGGCATCGGCTTGCCTCTGCAGAGACGATCGAGCGCGGGGGCGAGCTGAACTTTGCACCACAGCGGTCGGATGCAGCCGAGAATTTCGACAGCGTGGTAAGTCGAGACGGACAGAACGAAAACTGGAGCAAAAGCGAGCGAGCGGTGAACCCGAGACGGTGGCCCTTCTTTTTGAACGAGTGTGTGCAGTTAAAAATAAAAGTGTTGGGTTTTGTTCAAGACTGATCGATATCTCTGATGCCAAGAAGCAACGATTCCCACATTCACAGTAGGCAGCCAAAGCAGTCACTTAATGTCTCTGTATACTTTTAGTTTCTCCACTTTGTCGCACCGAGCTTAATGCAAAGATTGTACAGCCTTCGGGTATATGGAAAGCGATTTGACGATTTTATTTTAGGTGGCTACGGTAGGCTTTGGCCAGGCACACATTGCTTGGGTTTGGGAATAAATAAAGGTTTGTTTAATTTTGTCCTTCAAAATAAAGCGCGTCTGGAT
Organism: Ixodes ricinus; assembly: GCA_037355805.1. Classification (NCBI taxonomy): domain Eukaryota; kingdom Metazoa; phylum Arthropoda; class Arachnida; order Ixodida; family Ixodidae; genus Ixodes; species Ixodes ricinus. The sequence continues at coordinate 73,253 of JAZHYW010043893.1, read as the reverse complement.
CAGGCGGACTTGGCACCGCTGCATACACAGCTGCGGCGAATGTGTCTTTCATATTGCCGGAGACTGTACATCTCGTGCTAATGTCACCTTAGGTTTCTGTCCCGGCTCGCGAACTGTGCACCACACATGTGAGGAGGGTAATCCTGTGCGAGCCCCTACTGAGGCCCATTCTTCATTTTTGTGCTTTCTGAATAAATCGATTTCTTTCTCCGGTAAGTCGAAAAGCTAAACGCTTCTTGCCATTGTTTTAATTTTTTTTTAACGGAGTCCTTTGACGTCAAGGAGCCGTCCTGCGAACGAAAATTGTGTACTGTGGCGAGGTGCTTCAAGCCTTACAACCCGTGTATAACACAAACAGATATATGACCCCGGTCTTGTTACATGAAGAGCTCGTTCAGTTTTCTCCGCCCTTTGTGCCCTGGCTTTAGACATCGCATAATGGTACATCCGCTGCACGGCTAACGATCGTACTAAGGAATTTCAGTTGCCATCCTTACAAAATTATGAAAATACAATATGTAGCCAAGCACGAGTGTTCTCAATCGAAATGAATGTACCTACTGCATTTGAACACAGAAATAAGCAGTATAGTCTTTGCAGCGAAGCCAACCTGCGGAAACTGCGTTTGGTCATTCTGAGAAAGTGGGAGCGATTTCGATCACTTCAAGAGAAGATACAACAAAAAAGGGGAAATCGCATCAAGCCAATTGAAAGTTCATATGATCGGTAGCAACAATAAAACAAATTGAACGAAATAAAAAATGGAATTTTTCGATAAAGTGGGTTCAAAAAATTAGTTAATTTCTTTTTCAACGATATTTCAAATTTTATATAAAAAATTACGTAAAAACAAAATAAACTAAACCTATGCCCGTCAATACCCATGCATAGGGCCACACCCGCCTAGTATTTGGTAAGCGACAAATATAATAACTCATTAATTACAAGGTCCTGAAGATGTCACCGGATTACCAAAGAGACAATGTTTGTCATTTTTTGCCTCAATAAATAAAAATAGAAAAGTATTTTCCTTTGAACTAAAAAATAGTCGAAATAACATGCAAGATCACAATAATTACTGTGAGTTTTGTATGCTTTCCGTATTAATACTATTACCAGCGCACAGAACTGGGTAGAAAAATCATGGAGTAAAAAACAGATTTTCACATTGCTCCACTCAATATCGTTTTGTGAAGCGAAATATTTTTTTTAAATATTCTGAAAAGCGGTTTTGTGCTTTTCAGTAATGGGGCAATTAGATATATCTTTTTCAGAAAAAAGACCCACCCCGACAAGCGTGTTCGATTTCAAATGAAACCACCCCTATATATATATATATATATATATATATATATATATATATATATATATATATATATATATATATATATATATATGTAATCTCATGAACAGCGGAGTTTGAGCAAAGATATGAAAATCGTAGAAATTCCGTTGTCCTAGAGATTATTTCACAATACAGCCATGTCTCGTTAATAAGGAGTTTTCGTAGACCGCGTTTCCCCCTCCGATAAGCCCTCCCAACGAAGAAGCCCCTACTGCGCCTGCGCGCCTATGGCCTTTACGGTAGAGTTCCGGGTATCGTAGCGGGTTGCGGAGAGCGTTGCGGGACGGCGAAAACGATTTTCGAGAACCCCTAATACGAATATCTCCGTTCCCGGAAAATCTCGTTCACAATAGGGACTTTTAGTAAACCGTTGACGTGTTTGCTTCAAAAGCTCCGATAGCACGGTACGCTGAACATGGTAACGGTTTGCTACGATTCCCCAATGTGAGTTGTTCGTAATAACGAGACAAAAAACCGTGCCTTTAGTGTACACGGCACGTCCCTGAAAAATGTGTCCCCATAGCGGGACGTCGATATTAACGGTATCCACACCAGACAGATTTTAGTAAATCGTCCTGTTACCCCCGATACCACGATAACGATGCGATGCACGCGCAAAGGTGGGCGGCGTAGTTGCGGGCATCGCTATCGCTATTCTACTTGCCTTGTCTTTAGACTTACCCAAAGCCTTTGATACAATAGATCATGATATTTTACTAGATAAACTATAGTCGGTGACAGGTCAAGAACGAAGTGGAAGCTCCTCCCACCTCTTTCCACTTTAGTAGAGCGAACGCGGGAGAGGAGGTCGCCTCCCCTCCAGCGTTCACTCCACTAAAGTGGAAAGGGTGGGAGGAGCTTCCACTTCGTTCTTGACCTGTCACCGGCTATAGAAAGTATGAAATTAAAAAAAACCGTTCTTTAAATTAAAAAAAAAAAAACTTTATTAGCGGAACACAAAAAGTAAGAATTGGCAATAGTATAAGTGATACCGTCAACCTCACCTGCGGTGTACTCCAATGATCGGTATTAAGTCCTATGCTAGTTAATATATACATCAATGACCTCGCATCTTTGCCCTTAATATCAAATATATATCAATATGCAGGCGAGACAGCTTTAGTTCTAGCAAACGGAAGTTATAGTATTGCGACGTCCGCTTTACAAGAGGCCATTAAACAAATAATGAACTGTTTTTTTTTTAAAACTTCCTTTTTTGTAAATGAAAATAAGACTAATCTAGTGTGCTTCAGAATCCATCAAAAGCGTACTGACCTCTCGGGACCCATCTTTTTACATTCAGCGGAATGCAGGAATTGTTGCTGTACACCACTAGCATACGCAACAACAACTAAATACCTGGGAATTTACTTTGACGAACATTTATCCTGGAATATGCTCACAGATAACCTAATAAAGCAGTTAAGGATGATTTCATCTTACCTATACAGGCTTCGTAGTCACGCGGACATCACATTAAGAAAAACAGTTTACCAAATGTTAGGTGAATCAAAACTAAGGTATGGAATAAAGATCTACGCACCCTGTTCGACCACCAAAAAACTCAAAAAATTGATAACATGATAAAAATAATGGGGAAGCACGTCACTTACGAAACACGGTTCGAGCACAGCCCATTCGAAGAACAGTTCACCGAACTTAATCTTCTGGTGATAGGTAATCCGAGGAACTATATAATCCTAACGTCACCCTACTTCGCGACTGATTACAAGACAAAGTCAACTAAACAAAAAGCAACTTAGGGAGACCGAGAAATATAATATTCCGAGAGTATATACGAAAAATGGAACACGATCAAGAAACTATTATGTACCAAATCTCTTTAATCAAACTTGAGGAAGAAAACGAGAAGTCCGTCCCTTCTCGTTTTCTTCCTCAAGTTTAATTATCTCTACCAACCCGCTCTTTTTGTCCTTACATCTTTAATCAACATCCTGGCAATTTGCAGAAAATCCAGTCGCTACATATACAATAAAAAGAGATACATTAAAAGGGTGTCAAAGTAGGTCTATTTGAATTTCCATGATCTTGTCTTGTCACTTATGTCAAGTAGTTTTTGTTTGCTTCTTTGTTTATTTACTGATTTACGGCCGCTGCTTGCATTGGTTCTTGTTGTGATGACTCTACAGTTGAACTTTTAGTCTCAAATATTTCCTTGTTGCTTTCGCGCTTCGTTATCTGCTTAGTATGGATTGATTCACAAACACTACTTATGGTATATTTTTTATATATGTTTATATATTTTTCATGGTGCTTTTTCCTCGGACAGAAACTTTCCGTCTTTTTGTTTCTGAAACAGTCCGCTTACTATATAAGCACCGAGACGTTTCGGTGGCTCCCTCTTATGGTATCCATTCACGATGTTACGACCAGGGTTTGCCTCGCCGCGATTGGCAGGATTTGCCTCGCTGTGAACCGGTGATTGGGTTTGCATTATAATAATACAGGAAGCAGTTGTTTTGGCGAATCGCGAACTTCGACCACAGTGACGCTCTTTGCCGCGCAAGTCGCTATTACACTAAAAATAAAGTTTGAGGTTCATCTTTTTTTTTAAGTACAGGGTTAAGGCCGATCGCCGCGAGCGATAGAAGTATCCCAGCGAATCAAGAAGCGCAGAACAAAATGAGACTAAAGAGATAAAATGTGTTCAGGGATGATGGACACGACGTTTCGATTTCTTTTCCCCTTCATCTAATTGTGTTTTGAGCTTTGTCATTCTTTGGGATACTTCTATTGTCCGTTGCGATTGGCCGTAACCGTGTTCCAGAGAGAAATTAACTAGTTTTCCTTAAGCTGAGGTCACAATGCTGATGCGATTGCCGACGCGAGCAAACGTAAGTTCCTGTAATGTAACGGACCAACAGAGAGTATGTAGTAGACCGTTTCCGCAGCCCGCTAAGTACCCGGATAGCGACTCCGTAATCCGCCACAAGACCTTGAACTATGCAGACAAGGCTGGCGGCGCGCATTGCAGCTGCGGCTTTTCTTCGGGGATAACGTAGCGGAGGAGAAAACGATCTACTACAACTCCCAGTTTTAGAAGAGCGTAAAGGCCCCCTTGCATTAGGACTGCGTGTACGACGCACGCAAGTTCTCAGCGGAACGTTGAGCGCGTCAGACCAACGCTCGGGAACGCAAACGTACATGCGCATGGCAGCTACAGTGCCGTCTAGACGTGCCGTGCAAGCTGCTCCGCGCAATCCCAAGACCGTTATTCGGTCAGTCGATCGAAGTCTCGCGCTGTCCCGCGCGCGACGAGAGCAACGGGAAGGGCACACGGACGGTCGCTTCGCATACATACGGGTACGTGTGGAGCATGCACATTAGGGAGTTTTCTTAGACCGTTTTTCCAACTCCGCTACGCCCTCCGGAACGAAGAAGCCACTTCTGCGCATGCGTGACGCCAGTCTTGCCTGCAGAGTCCCGGATCTGATAGCGGCTTGCGGAGGACGTTGCGGGAACAGCGGAAGCGATTTACGAAAGCTCCGGAGCACTCAACACTAACGCAAACGCACGATGCTTACGGTCGCTCCTTATACACTATTCCGATATTTACAAGTCCTTAGACCAGCGTGCGAATCTCCTCAGCCCCGCACGCTCATGTTCGTTGCTTTGCAAATCGAGAAAATCTTACGCCATACACACGAACGCTGAAAATGGAACCGGCCAGGAGCCAAGGTGTCATGGTCGCCGCCATATCTCTGTTCGTGCGGGTAAGCCCGTGCAATGCGGAGAGCAAGTTCATCTGCTTCTTTGCAGGGGTTGTGGTGACGTCAGAACGCCGAGCTCTGATTGGCTCTGATTGAAGGATAGTGGATAGATCTCGAAGCAGCTTGCCTTGAGGTCTATCCGCTATCCTTCCATCAGAGCCAATCAGAGCCCGGCGTTCTGATGTCACCACAACCCCCGCAAAAGAAGCTGACGGACTTGTCTGATAAGGTCTATGGCAAGCTTGCCAAATTGCTATGTTCACGCGCCATGTTTGCAATGAACGTTTTCTAGACATTGTTGCGCCAACTCTGAGAGGAGGGAGGAAAGGTAAAGGCGCCATGTTTGGGGGATCGTCCGCTCAGTCGCTCAGACAGTGCATGGTTCGCCTGGACTTTCTCCGCTATTTTTTACGCGGCTTGGCTTCATAGTCGTCACGCCTCACCACTGCGCAGCTGTTTAGTTGCAGAAATAGCAGCAAGAATTGTTAAGATGCAAGATTTTGTAGACTTCCAGTAGCCTTTTGTGGATGGTGCACGAAAGCACGCGACGTCAAACACCCCGCCCTTTTTGCCCCGCTTTCAAAATCTCCCTTTTCAGAAGCCTGTGACGCGAATCCCCCATGTTAGGTGGCCGGGCCCTCAACGTGACAGCGGTACATTCAGCGTTTTAATTAAAAGACAGTAATTCTGCACGCGAGCTTGTGTAACGTAATCATGCCGTGCCCGGGATTAAAGCAAAAAACTGCTAAAGCTTTTCATTTTTCGGGCGTGCGCTATACACATGCACGTTAAAAGTAAAAGAAAACATCTCCACGTGGTGAACGATGTTGATTGGGGCGAAGCTCTGGTGGTGCTTGTCTGCGTAGACGCTGAGCCGCAGCATGCCGAGCCTTTCGTTCGTTTTCATCCATGTCAGAAAGAGAACGTGTGGTATGGAACGTGGTTATATGCGCATTTGACCATTTGACCGCAGCGCCCTCTCGTCTATAAACGTTGAGCCAATGCATGCAAAGTTTAACGCGATTATATACGCATTTGACCGCAGCGCCCTCTCCTGTATAGACGTTGAGCGGCTACATGCAACGTTTCATTCATGACATCCCCAGCTCTTGAGTTACTACCACATCTCAGAGCCCCCTACTCGTCCCGCAGTCGTGGCCGAGTGGTTAAGCCGATGAACTAAAAATCCATTGGGGTCTCCCCGCACAGGTTCAAATCCTGTCGACTGCGCAAACATAATTTGTTTCTCTTTCATGCTTTTTCTCTTATTTTTTTTTGTTCTTTACACGAGCACGTGAGCACATGAGCTCACGAGCACGAGCACCGGACGCCGAAGCTACGGACATGGCTAAGCCCCTAAGAAGACATTCCCGCCCCTAAAAAACCAAAAAAAAAAGTCATCGGCAAAACATTTAAGGTGTGCGAAATGAATTCAAGCCCTACTGCAACAGAACCGTGAAGGGAACGCCTTGGCAATCAACCGTGAACTCTCCCGTTTGCAGTGTCCTCTTCGTGGCAGGTTCGTAACCTGTACTGCATTCAAAAAGCGAATGTTTTAAACATACCGTTCCTTACTTTTTGACGGTGCAGGCCGGCCTTTGCGACGTCGACACCGCCCAAATTTCACCCCGTCCGAGTTTGTTTATAGACGGCCCCGGGTATACAGCGATGCCTTGTGAGCTCGCGCGGTAGAATAGGACGACGAAGTGACAGAACGCTATAAGCTTGAATAACTTAGGCGCTCAAGGAGGGCGAAATAAGCTGTTTGTAGTGACCGGGTCTCATAAACGGAGCGTACAAGCTTCGCACAAGGTGGCTAGTCGGGTTGGGACCGAAACTGGTTACCATTACTTTCCTTGCTTAACATTCTTGCCTGAAAGCCGACCCCCTTTTTCAGTTGCTTGCACGACGCGACACCGAAGTGAAGATTGACCCCGAGTCGACGGTAGGATGGATCGATCGCCGACGCAGCGTCGGCGATCGATCCATTCCTGAAGGTATAAAGCCGAATGAGATTGCCCGAATCGTAGACGGTGGTTTTTGTTAAACCTCCAGGGTCGCCCTCAGCCATTTCGAAACAAAGATGCACTCGAAACGACGACAAAAAGACACGTGCAGAATGGCGAAAGGCGGAACAACGCCACCAGAGAACACACGTAAACACACGGACTGGGAGACGCACGCGCTGCGCAGCGATTCCGGAGCAGCGTTTCGGAGCCCGCAAAAGTGCTTCGAGCGATTCCCGCGAGGGCGCGCCAACATCGAGGCCAAACCTTGTCAGTCACGGCCATACCAGTATTTTATGCGCCGCGAGCGTTTGGTTCGCCGTGTTAGTTTCACACAGCAGAGGTTGTACAGTTCGAAGAAAACAGTAAGTAGAAATAACCGTCAGTACCCAGCGATGTAATCACTCCTTTTTTGTTTGGCATCAAACTCAGTGGCGCCATCTATTGGGTAGCAGCAGCACACTTCCGGTTCCCGTGTATTTCCTATTTTTTTACTCATTCTTTTAGCGTAAGAGTGAATCAAGTCTTCCAGTGTCATAGGTGGCCATTTCCAGAAGATAGCGTGTGTATTTGACTTCGCGAATGCTGAGGAATCCGCCGTCTAGTTGAGAACCGGAAGTGGTTGGGGGCTATTTGCGCACTGGCGCCACCACCTTTCAACTCACGCAAGAAAGAGCGAATAGGCAATACCAGGCAATACTCTCTGTTCACGCAGGAGAGTTTGCTTCCGTTTTCTTACGTTACGTAAAACGCACTGAAACATCCATGCCTCAAACGTGGCGTGCAAGGCTACTCCTTGAACTAATTGCGGCGTTTAATACAAAAAGGAAATGTCCAGGTGACTCTCGACGTAAGCAGACGTGAGCTTCCGTAACACAACGTGGCGTAAGCAAACGGTGATGTGTGAACAGGCATTAGAGAGTTTTAGGGAACCGGTTTTGCACATCCGATACGGTACGAATGTCCCTCCGGATACGAACTGCGCATGTGCGGGTCTTCTGCTGCTGCACATGCGCAGTTCGTACCGGAAAGCCCACCGTATACCGTATTGGATGTGCGAAAACGGTTCCCTAAACGTAAAGTCCCCATTCGGACAGAGGCGCTTGCTTACGTTTGCTATACGGTACGATGTGAATCACCGAGATCAATCAATCAATGCGAGTTTTATTGTGTCCCAAACAGCTTTAGGGTCTTATGGAGGGTTACACTTGTACGAAATGAGACAGCACTAACATTTACATACTACACAGCAATCCTTAGTATTATACCTGTTCTTGAACTTTTCAAAAGAAGTGAAAACGTCCACGTCAGGGTTAAAACACTTGTCGTACATGAGTATTATCCGTGTCAGCAGAGGACTAGATTCAAAGTGAAAAGGATAAGAAAAGGCGTGGATCTATTTTTTCACTGGGGGACATGAATAGGGATTCTACTCAATAACATCTGGGAATCAACGACAGCATTGAGCGACTTATGTAAAAACACCATGCCGCGAACCAGTCGCCTCACCGAAAGAGGCGCTAGACCAAGGGTGTCCAAAATAAGCTCATAATCATTAAAAAAATCACTCCCGCCAACGTGGCGCTCGATCATATCCGCGCTTCGTATGTCACGTGCATAGTTGGTTGCCACGCTTCATGCGAAGCAGGGATGTTCTGGCAACTTTCGGATGTTAGGAGACGTAAGGTCTCATGACGTAACGTGACATAAGCAACGGTGTCACAGGCACACGCTGTCAAACCCGCAGCTCTTCGGCTTACCACGCCTCGTTAGCGCGGCGTGTTCCATCTACACACTAACCAGTCTTAGCCACAATCTGTCTTTCTTTATTTCTTTTCCTTTTTTCTGCGTTTCGCGCTCATTAGCGGTTTGTTTTGAACAGCGGGCGAGGGCTTCGGCACAGGGAGGCAAAACACGCGTCGAGGCGGAAGCAAAGTGCTCCGATCTCGGGCGACGGCGACGACGGCAGCCTGACCTCGCTGTCGTGGTCCCGCTTCGAGGGAGCAAGACGAAGAGTGACGGATGGGCAGCTAACCTCACCGCGGACCCGGACGCGACTTGCGCGCGGCATTCCTAGTTTTGGAAAGATTCCAAGATGCCTTGCGGTATATGATGCGGGTGGCTGTTATCCAGCGAGTCGGATTCTTTATTACGCCTTTGGCAACAACTTTCGGCATCCGTATATACCGGACAGTTAATCGCGCACCCCAAGAAATCTGGATCGTCTATAATTTCCTGCAAAGCATAGGGAAGACCGATCGCCGTAATCTGTGGAAGCGGACGAGGCCGTCTATTGTCCACCTTGATTATACGTCTCCGTGTTAGTGCTTTGCTGGTTAATTGATTTGGATGTCTCGGAGTTTGTACACATTGAAAGAACTGCTTTCCGAAACGTCTTCTTAATAAAGACTCTGTTGTTGTGCAGATCTCTCTGAACGTTTTTAACTCCTCCGTCGAAAATTATTTTAAGCATATTCAGCGTATACGCTCTATGAAATCCAGAGTGTCTCCTTGCCGTAAAAGAAAACAAAAATAGGGGAACCAATTGCTGCAATCTAAGCCACATGCTAAAAACCGGAGACACGGGACAAGAAGAACACACACAACACTTTCTCAGACAGAGCTAAAAAGTTTTATTCACAACACTCTCCCTTTAGCCGCCTCGGTGGCTCCGGGGCAAAGCGATACGGATCCTTCAGATGGCGGGTTCGAATCCCGGCCGAGGTGCCCGCAATATGGCGGAGGCATATTGCGGAGAAAGCGCCGTGTAACCGAGCTTTTGGTTGCACGTCCACGTCAAAAGATCCCCAGGTGGTCGAAATTAATCCTCAGTCCTCCGCCGCTGGGGCGTGCCAGATGCCCTTCGTTGGTCCGGCACGTAAAACCCCAAACTTGATTTTGACCCTCCCTTTACAGCAAAGAAACCTCAGCCGACGGGGAAATGGAAAAAAAGGGCAATGCTAGTATCAGTAAAAAAAGACCAGTCATCGCCGATATCTAATCATTTACAACCTACGAAGCAAAGTCTAAAAACTGCAACAGCAAAAACTTCCGCTTCTTGTTTATCAAGAACAACGGAAGGAATGCTGACACAATTTCCCGCTGACGTAATCCTGATTGTTTCCTTCAAAACACGTTTAAACGGATCCGATTCTTTTCAAACTATCTCTGTCAATTTCATCGCGGGAACACAATTGTTGCACTCATCTAGATGCTTCACTATATCAGAGTTGGGCGACTTTGATAGCACGGCCCTTTTGTGCTCGATAAGCATTTCATTTACACAACGCCCAGTCTGCCCAACTTAAGAAAAGCCTCACGTCATAGGAATGTTATAGACGACACCTTCTTCGCACGCTATGGCTGGATCTCTGTGCTTTTTGCCACACTCTTCATGTACTCCCAAGAAGGCGAAAATCGTTCTTGCAAACTACTTTAACACAAAACGGCGCTGCGAAACCTTCCAAATTGTGAGAGATTGTGTGAAAAAACGGAAGGCACACCCACTTCTCTGGCTTCTATCTTTTTTCTTCTCCCTTCAATCCAAGGTCACTCACTTCTAAGTAACCTTGGAATGAAGGTTGAAGGAATGAAGATACATATGTTCAACCATGGAAGGCTGAACATATGTTTAGGGGTAAATGAAAAGTCTGCGTTGTGGAATTGAACGATTGAACAGGAGTCTGATGTGGAACGTCGTTGGACCTTACATCAGGCTCCCTGTCACAACGGAGGCCCTACTTTTAAATGGACAACTTTTAAGCACACAGGGAGTTCCCGAGAGAAGATAACCATGTTTTTCGGACCGGGTAAATAAACTATGCATCGCGGAGAGCTCAAACTGCGTGAGATTATGACGCTAGCGAATGGGATAGAACGCGAAGGTTTGAGAAGATGACGTTACCTAGATTAAAAGATAATTAAAAAAAGGCTGAATTTTACTATGACCCGACGACCGTCTAAGCCTAATATCGTCAAAACAAAACATTGTGAACGCTTGTGGGATTTATATTAGTGGAAAAAACACTTATCAGCAAGAAAGAGGATATTGTTTTCTTCATTGCTAGCATTTTTTTTTCTCAGTGAAATAGATGCTACAGGCGCCCAGTGTCACTTCTTGTTTTGAGGATATTAGGCTTAGGTGGTCGTCGGCTCATAGGGAAATTTTGTTTTTTCTCAATTATCTTTCGATGCAGGTAACGACATCTTTTCAAACTTTCTTCGTTCTATCCCAATCGCTAGTGTCACATTCTCACGAAGTTTGAGCTTTCTACGATGTATATATTTTTTTACCTGGACCGAAAAACACGGTTCTATTTTCTCGAAAACACCTTGTATATTCAGCTCGCCATTCGACTCCCTCCCTTTGTTGATTGCAGCGGGTGCTAATATGCCAGGGCATTGTTTTAGAGCATAAGCGGTCGATTACACGGTTGCAATCTTTCGAACATCGTTCAAAAGTCATGTTTTTCACGGAAAAGTGTTGTAAAAGTAACATGTCCTCTTCTTTCCTCCGTGTCGTATATAGTGTTGCGGTCAGAAGAGTCTGACCGCAGCACTAGTATAATACCAAGAAGCCTAGAACTACTTTTTGTCGCGGATGGTGCTGTTGCTGTGGCGGTAACGAGATCTCCGTGGCCTCAACGACGGAGTGTTGTCACGTGTATACCTCCGCGCTGCATCAGATTTTGCGTTACCATTGCCTTGGCCACACTAGTGGAAAAGGTGCGATTTTTTTTTTACGTGTTCACCGGAGAAATTATTTCTCCGAAACTGCATTGCGAGTAAATCGACGCTCTGTCTTTCTTAGATTGTACGCGATTCATCTCGCAAAGCGCCCGTAATAGAGCGATCGCGTACGAGTTCCATCTCCGTGACAGTGGGACTCAGGCGCGCGCCAGGACCGCCGTCATTAGGCTCGTCAGCGTCGTTAATGAGTGTTCGGCTGGCGCCCGCGCTGTCTCCGGTCGGCAGAAGCAGGCCCCGTTCTTCGCCGGTCGTGCATAGCATGAATGGCAGCCGTTCATGGGCAATCCGGGCGCGCGCCTGGAGGGGGAGGACGTGGGGTTGTTGAGGCGGCCGCGGCAACATCGTCGTCTCCGAGCCGACCCAATTAGTCTGGCCTTCCGGGGGCTGGAAATGCCGGCGAAGCAGCGCGGGCTTCCGGTGGCGTCCAAAAAGAAACGAAAACAAAAAACAGTCCGTATGATTATGCGCGCGCTTTAATCCGGGGCATCCTCGGAATCCTTTTGAAGTCGCCCTATACCGCTTTGTATATGGGCCACACACTTTTATCAGTTCTTTTTGGGGTTTGGCGCCAGTCTCGAGTAGTAGCGGGTTACAAGTGGCGTGTTAAGGTAACTTCGTTAGTTTTTTTGGTACCACTTAAAGCGGCCATGAAAGGATTTTTCAACTTTCGCTAAATAGTACCCGGAACCACTCACTAACGTTAATAACCTAAGAAAATTGCCTTTTGTCTTTCTTTCTAAGCAGTGACAGTCGGCAAAAATAATTCGAGAAATATGAGCATCGTTCATCCCCTCAACTCGGAGCGAGAACAAGGGGCCACGTGGCCTGGTGCCTATCTTATGCCACCAACGCTTATGATAGCCACGTGCTGGGGTCGGCAAAGTGGAAAACGCGTGCTGAGCCCCAAGCATTGTTGGTTAGAGTTCGGCTATTCTCATCACCGCAGTGGTTAAACACAAGCCATTACCCGAGTGTCCGCCGAGGCATTGACTCTTACGAGCCAAAGTCGAGTGCTCACGCAGTCCCCGCGTCCAGTTCATGAGCCGCGCTCGACTATCGTCAGGCGGGTGGTTTCGATCCCACAATTACGCCATCAAGCTTTGCGAAGGCAAGACTGAAAGAAATTATTCCCCTGTATTCTCGCAATTTCACCGGGACCAAGAAGCTTCTGAATCAGTGGCGGTCTGTGGGAGAATACTTGGGTGAAGCTAGGACCAGCACGCCTCTACAAAGTCATGAACATTCCAACCCGATATCGTTTCATGAGCCCTTTAACTGTAGCGCGTTACCTTTTTGAAAGGTTGCTTGTAATTGTAGTTCGATTACTTTCTCTGGGGTAACAACGAGGGTGACGACGTTACTTTTATCGTTACCTTCCACAGTTTCTTCAGCATTGGACGAGCACAATGTAGCCATTCCTTGCACTTTTCAAATGATGCGTTCTGATATTTCGAGTGCCATGTTCGCCTTGCGTCAACTTGCGCCAACTTCACTTGCACCTTCTGTAATTAACGTCTGCAGAAAAGCGTTTCCTACCTTTCTTTTTTAATTTATGCTCTTATGCGAAAGAAACTTTATAGTAACGCCGTTATTTTTTAAAATTAACTCTAACCGTAACGAATTGCTTTTTGTTACTGTAAGTGTAACGGTAACTTCGCTACCTTCATCTAAAAGTAATAGTAACTGTAACGAATTGCTGTTTGAAAGTAACTTACACAAGGCTGTTTGAAACTAACGAAAGCAACAACACCCTTCCAGCGGCCATCGTCTGAGCGAAAAATGCTGAGTCACCGGGCTGCGGCTGCGTGCGCGGTTTCTGATTATCCGCAGAAAAGAGCTATCGCGCATGCGCAGAACGGGTTCCACAGCCCTATTTTCAGAAAGATGGCGGGACGCAGAAGTCCATTCTTAGAATGGGCTATACACTTTAAAAGAAGTAATAATTGTGCGCTTGTTTAGACAGCCATCTTGAATCGCGAACCTTCGTCATTACCGTTTAGTTTACCTGTTTCTACTCATCACATCTTCACCCTGCTATCACGAGGCGCCCTGGGCTTCCTCGGTATGGGCCACTGGCCTTTCTGCAGCGTCTGCAGGCTGTCCTAGGTCAAATAGATATACGTGATGACCTTCTTTTTGTGTACGTTTTATGCTGTGTGTGTTCTGAGCTCCTGGGTATAGGCGAAAATGAATTGTGCCGCTTCTGGGACATAGGAAGCGTCCGAGTCGGCCCCAGCGTACATAGGAACAGTCCCACAATTCCCCTCGCCGGTCACCACTGCAGTCTGGGATAGCCGTGAGGTCTCCTGGGAATATCCGGAAAAGTATCTAGGCGCTCGCTACGTGTGTACGTTGTAGATTTGAAATTTAGCCAGTTCAGTACTGTAGTGCTATAGCCTGGGGCCTTTTAACGCGTACCACGCACTAGTGATGGAAGACTGCACGTTGGTACTATGCCTATACATATCGCCATTCGCTCGAATTATTCTGTTGTTCGCCGTGACTGGCTGTTTTCGTGTTTTGCAGAAAGCGATTTCACTGGCCTTTTTTAAGGTATGCAGTTTACATACTGGAAAGAAGAACCACAGTACACCAGCCTTCACTTTATTTCTTTTCATTTTATTTATTTTATCTTTTAAGGCCCAGTTAGGGCACTACCTAAAGGGGAGGAGGAGGTAAATAACAAAACGCAATGGTGGCACTGTAAAAAAACAATATATATTAAATAAAAACATGCAGAAGTTATAGATGTACCCAATTTAAATAGGCTAGAAGATGATTATACGACTCTGGTGCATCAATTGATTTTTTTGTTTAACTGCTGAAGAAAGTGATTTTTCGGTATTCGACTCGACGTGCTATTCGCACACTCTTTGTTCAGGGATAGGATCGCACTGGCACGAGTCTTCAAGCGGCTCTGAGAGTGGCAACGTTTTCAGAAAGACTTCACACGAAAAAGAAAAGTCTTGTTTCGTACGCCTGTATGGCTCACCCCAATGCCTGTGTGTCAGACGGTTCGGCGGCTTCCACAAACAACGTTGGTGAACGCCTCGTCTGGCCAACGTCACCCGTTGACAGTCCCTAGCCCTTTTCTTTTCAATTAATTGTTTCGCCTCACTCGTATTTCATGTTCGCTCGCAAGGGTAGATTGGCACCGCAAGCCGCCACCACTCCTGTGCCCGTTGACCTTTCTTTCTGTCTCTTTCGAATTATGCTTAATTGGCTCGACGAAAGTCTGGTCGTTTATGTGCGTAGGCCAACTAGCACGAACGATAGCTTTGACAGTGTGATAGTTTGATTGTTTGACAGTTTGATAGTTTAACAATGGACGGTGTGAAAGGAATCTTGTGAATGCATGCTGTCACCATGTGCCTAACTCCAAAGCACAGAGATCACTTGACACGGGTCTGGTTCAAGCTTGATTGTGGATGTTCGCAATATAGGCTAGCGTATAAAAAAGAAACCACGTAAAACATTGTCACAGAACCTCTAAACAAAGTCAGTTCATTTTGAATTTCCGCGCATGCGCGTGACGGTCCGACTTCGCTCTAGAGGTTCGAAAGAGTCGTGGTATGTGTTTCGCGCCCAAAAGGAGTGGTCTTTCGATTTACGCCCGATGACGTCAAAATAAGTGTCATGTTGTCGCCGGCCGCGACCCTGGCGGTGTCACAGCGGCGGGGTGCATGTAGCAGACGCCTGTTCTTCTGCAGGTCGCCCTTCACTGTGACAGTCCACGGAAACTTCGGTAGCCAGAAGTTGAGACGCCACGATGACAGCGACACTCGCGTTCTTTCGTGCTTTTTTTTCTCTCCACAACTCTTTATGACCAACCGCCAGGATGGCGACGTCCGACAGCGTGGCACTCTGGCTTCTTGTGACGTCACTTGTTGCCACTTCGATCGGGACCACTTTCGATGTACGGGCGGAAGAGGACGCTAAAGAACACCAGTCGGAGACTCGCTCCGGGCATTGTACAGCCTTCCGCCAACAATGCGGTTTCCTTGTCTGGTGTCTCCACCGCACATTCGGTAACTCTAACCCCCCCCCTCTCCTCCTCCTCTCCGATGGAAATGTTTAGTCTGCGCTTTGCGCGATCAACTATACACTTCCTGGTCGGGAGTTTGGTGACACTCTATGGAAGAGTGCAGCCGATATATTAGAGGAGGGGTTGGGTGTCCGATTTCGAAGCTTTCGCACAGCTTACGTTAACTGAATCAAAGGTGTTTGTCGGTAGAAGAAGAGTAAATAAAATCAGCAAGGAACTTTAAACATGGTAGGAGGGTTATTTTTGTAGTACTAGGGCAACTTAATAAGACTAAAAACTGTTGCTTGCACGTTTAGGGTTAAAAGCGCTCAAAACGACGTACGAGTAGGAGAGACACACACCGCAGTGGTGTGTCTCTCCTACTCGTCCGTCGTTTTTAGCGCTTTTAACCCTAAACATGTTCAACCAACTAGCCCAAATCCAAACCCTTCTGTTGCTTGCACGCCTGATTCTTTTCTTTCTTCTTTTTGGCAGCCGTGTGCTTAGTAGATTGAACCCCTTTTTGGCGTGCTAGAAGTTTTGTGTATAAGTGAAGGATTCTATTGAAAGAATGGAGCCCCGAAGTACGATTGACTGTGTTGTGTGTGCACTCATAAAACAGGAAGTTCGTCAACCTCAATGGGCGTTGTCTCAAGATCAATTGGGGGGGGGGGGGGGACTAGTCGGTTGAACATCTATAGCTGTGAACTAACAAGCACAAATGACTAAGAAGTGAAGAAGGAGAAAAAGCGCTCTATTGTCTCCCTCCTTCTCTTCTTAGTCATTTGCGCTTGTCAATTCACAATCTAGGCGTTGTCTCCGCTGTAGATGAGATATACAAGCAGTGAATATACCACTGCCAACCTTGGGTCTTTAACAAGTATCGGGCAATGGTGATTACACGAACGCACGCCGGTACGATGCTCAACCAAATCGAAACGGGCAGTGGTGGGAATCGACCCCTTGCAAAATGGAGGCGCTCCTAGCAGCGTATAGTGCCGTGTAGGGCATCTTGGGAACCCCTTGCCCATCGATTTCGATTTGCCAACCTCACTTCACGACATCCCGTTACCACCGAGTACAGTGCCTGTATTTTGGAATGTGTGACTTTCCTCAAACTTATATTAAAGTGTAGCATGTTGACTACCAATACTCATAAACTGCTAAAGCACGTTTCTTTTTAGATGCGGAGCATCTCTTGCTCGGGTCTATGTCCCGCGGCGTTGGCGTCGGCGTCGTAGTCCGCACTCACAATACGCACGCGCAACTCTCCTCCTTCCCTCTCTCCAACAGCTGCGCGTTAACTCTCTCCGCTCTATCTCTCAACCAGCTGCGTGCACTGCGCGTGCGTTCGCTTCTCCTCACACGCGCGCGCGCATGCGCAACTCTCTCCTCTAGTCTCCTCTCCTTCAAGTGTGAAAAAAAATAAACGGCGAGCGGCGAGCGTTCCAAGTTTCTCTGGCGCCATCTCTCGACGTCAGCACTGCAACTGACTCTTTCCTCGGAACCAACACGATGCTCCGCATCACCCCATGGTTCCCCTCGGGAAAATGGTGTAATTTTCTCTTTTTTTTTTTTTTTTTGGGGGGGGGGGGGGGTGGAGGGAGGGGAAGGGGGGGGGGGCGGAGGGGTGGATTGGGACTCCCGACGCGCCTGAGTTTGTGACGCATGAAAGCAGGACTGCGAAGGCGCATATGGAGGAGGAAGAAGTACACTGGTTCGGTCGTCCTGTTCCATCTTCTCAATGGGCTTCTTCATCCCCAAATTGTGTTCCATCGTATGCTTGCGCCGTCTCTTAGCGGATTACGGCAGCGCTCCCATAGAAGCCTGTGCATTTAATATGTAAATATGATCGTAATACCGAAACGTTACGCTTTGAACAATTTGCCATGCTACTACACCATTCTTATCATATACCGCTATTCTTGCGCCAACATTTCAAGATGATGACTTGTAAACTGCAGGTTCCTCAGTCGAATAAACTTTCTGATGTTATTGCCACTACGGAGAGTCTCCAAGTAAATAAAAGCTTACAGTTTATTCTTGGATGAAATTACTCATCCCTGTTTCGCACCGCCAACCTTGCGCCTGCTGCACGAGTGGTAAATTTAGCGCACCACCTCGTTTCCCGTGTGCTGCGATTCTTTCTCAAAGTTACTGATTTAGTAATTTTCAGTGACGTTTCAGCAAGTTCATAATTTTAATAATAAGTTTATTTTTTCAAATTAAAACTATTCCATAAATTTTACTTAATTGTTCAACTTATCATGACCATTAGCCCCCTATATAATGTCCTTCGGGTCATATATAACTTACGTGATTATGCTGCATTAGTGTAGGCTAAAAAGTGCCATGAGGAGGTTCTGAGATCGCCTAAATATGGTGATAACTCACTCTGCTGGCTCTGAACATACTAGAAATCCCGGAAGCATGATAATACGCTGCCGATTTCCTTATTAAGAAAGCAATCAAAGGTCGCAACACACCGAGGTCATCTCCGGCGATGGGAGGAGCATGTTCCGAGACCAGGACCACTGTCAGCCAATAGCGAGCGAAGGACCTCTCTCTCCGACCGGTGGAACCTCGGAGTGATATCTCCGAATGCACACGGCTTGTTGCAGCCCGGACTGCGATTCAACCCAGCGAGCGCAGCGCTCGAAGCTGACGACCGGACACATCACTTCCGAAAAGAAAACAAAACAGGAAAAAAGCACATCGTTTGCTGTTTTTGAGAGGATTATTGCAGTATTATGCTGCCTCTCCGTGAAAAATTAACATTTCTTGACTGCTCTTACCTTCTGCTTCCATCACCTACAAAAGCATACATACTTCTAATAACAGCGTTTGCGATCTCAAAGAAACGTCGCGTTTTCCTCGCGTTTTCATTGGTTACAGGCCGTCCTGGCTGCCGGCGCAATGTCTCCTGCCATCGCCGGAGATAATTTTGATTTTTGTATTGTTTTTTTAATGGGAAAATCGGCTGCGCATCGTTATGAATTATGGATTTCTAGGATGCTTCAGAGCCCGCAGAGTGAGTTATCGCGCATATTTAGGCGATCTCAGAAACCTCCTCAGGGCACCCTTAACAAATTTTTAAGAACATATATACAAAATATAAATGAAATCGAATGTAATATTTTAGTACACTCGGACGTGGGGTGAATGCCACATAAGCGATAGTTTTTATACTTCGTTTCAGCTCAAGTCCAGACGCAGGCGACGCTACGATGGGGTGACCAGACGTCCCGTTTTGGCCGGGACAGTTCCGTTTTGAGGTCCGCTTCTGCCGTCGCCGTCTTTTTGTCCCAATAAAAAATCATGTCCCGTTTTCGCAGCGAGTGCATAGTTTCGAAATCGGCACCAAGCGAGTTGAAGCAAGCCGAAAACTATGCGTTCTCGTTACAAGTATATTTTACAAAAATAACCGTACGTACTTTAAAATATGAGTTAAGCTATACGCACGAGCCCGTGCACCTCAACCGGAGATGGTTACAACAGGTTTCAGTTTGCAATAAAGAAAAAAAAGTAGCGTGGCTTAGGAAAGGTGCCGGCTTCATACGCAGCGGACCCAGGCTTCAAGCCATGAGAGTGCTTTTCTTTTTTCTCGAACATTTTTTTTGTTAAGCGTTTTTTTTTTGTCATGCATTTGGCGATATTTTCTATTCTTTTTTACAATCAACACTGAAAAAAAAAAAAGACGATGATGTGGTCGGCGAAATTTTGCTGAACTGAAATGGTATGAGACTCCCTTTCCGGATGCTTGGGTTAGCTTGGGTTGCCGGCTGGACGGAGTGAAGAGGCGTGTACCCGTAAATGTGGGCCAGAGTAGACTATGTACAGCTTTGTGAAAGGAGCAGCGCATGGTCCTGCGAGAAGCGGCGTCATCGGTGCCCGGGGTTATTTTGCCCTGAGAGAAAAATGTGGAAGTGCAATATAGTGACGCTTTGAAATAACAGCGGTTATTTCATTACAGTAAATAAAAAAACCAAACCTGAGCCAGAAAGCACAAAGTGTATAGTCACCCTGCCCATACACCATAGCGAGCGACACGGAGCCTCTGCAGCACATTTATAACAATTATCTACGAACATTCCTCATGGATGTGCCGAGCATGTTTGCTTGCATACATACCTCTAAACCTGCAAGGCGGTATTTTGTGTGATGTGTTTGGCAGATGTGACCCGGGCTTTGGAAGACAGCCAGAATGAACGAAGCTTTTTCTGGCGTCTCCTGGATATCGCTATGACACGAATGCAAAAAGGTGACGTTGACTATATCGCATCGGCATATAAGGGCCGTAGCAGAGACCACCAGGGTCAGTGTTCTTGACGCAGAAATGGGTCCGGTGATTCATGCTTCTTTGTTTCCGACCCGGGAGTGACAGTGGGGGACAAGCGACGCTTTGTGCTACCTTCAGACGAGACTTCTCGTAAGAGCGCCGACGGAGACGGAGCTAACTGGATTCGCTCGAATCGCGTTCTTCTATACGGGTGTCCCAAGTCACCAGGCTCGATCTAAAATGGACCGTAAAAATCGACGCCTGCACGTAGCAATCTAAACTTTCGTCAAAGGTGTATTTCACAGGTCGGTTTTCTCTTGTAAAATTGCAAGCGTAGCCCTTTTTCTCTAAAAATCAGGGCCAAGAAACTTGCCAGGGTCTACGGCGGGCGGCAACGCAGACGACCGAGTCCAGTAGCGGGGTGTGTTGGCGTTCGTATTGATAGATGGCGCTACCTCCTTATCGCGACGGCTCGCGACCACCGTGGTTTATTAAAATGAACATAATCTTTTTGAAATGTACCTTTGGTTTAAAAACAAATGCGGACAATAAAAGTAAAACTTTGATACTTAAAAAACGCGCCTGCATAGCGACGGCGCTTTTGCTGCCAACGGATTTCGTCTGCGTGTCGTCTGCTTTCTTTCGCTGATCGGCTGCACCTTCGGACGCTGCTCCCGACGCCATCTATCAACACGAACGCCAAACTTACACCCCGCTACTGGACTTGGTCGTCTGTGTCGCCGCCCGCCGTAGACCCTGGCAAGTTTCTTGGCCCTATTTGTGCTGTCAGAAGAGAGCTACGCTTTGTAATTTTACAGAAAAAACCGACCTGTGAAATACACCTTTGACGAAAAGTTTAGATTGCTACGTGCAGGCGTCGATTTTTACGGTTCATTTTAGATTGAGCCTGGCGACTTGGGTCACCCTATACATGTTGCGAGGTAAAATTAACGTCATCGACTCGATCACCAAGCAACTTTAGAGGTGGTTTTTCGACATATCCGATGTAAACAGACGTTTGACATCGGATATCTCGAAAAACTACCTTTGAAAATTATACGGTGCTCGATTCCATGATGCGATTTTCCTCGGCAACGTATAGGAGGACAGTCGATTCGAGGGCTTTCCGGAATACCTACACTTTGCTCCGACATGATATTAAATATCCCCAAATTCAAAGTCTAGCTAATAAGCTGGTAGAGCAGAGAGCTATGCCAAAACCATCATTCAAATGTTCCCGCCCTCTTTCGTGGTGTAAGGTCACACGTTCAGTGACAGAGTGCTGCGTCATTTGCTCAAATTGCGTCCCGAACGAAAGTCTGCTGCATCTTGCGCCAAAATACAGTTTACAGCGATGCTGTATATGACTGTTTGGTCGGATTTTTTCGTGTCGGCGTCCCTCGCGAAAAAACAAAACCTTCAGCGATTGAGGCGAGAAGTGCACATCACGCATGCAACCTCCACAGCTACCTGGGCATTCGTTTCGGCAAGGGAACAAGCTCGAAACGAACACGTCCGAACCACATAATTTGATTATAAGGCGCTCCTGATGACCAATGCGAAACGCACGTGGCGCTTCACGCAGCCATGCGTTTCTCGGTCGCCGAAGATTACTGTGCGCAAGCTGTCCGCAGGCGACAGCGGACGTTGCGACGTGGGGAGCGAGCGCCGCCTTACATGTATAAACAAGTTTCCCGGTGCAGCGCATTTACTTTTCTTTCGTCAATCAATTGGTATCGTGCAGTGGGCAATCGTTGCAGGGTGTATACCACAGCTTCGCTGGCCAACCACCTTCACAGCGTGGATTGGAACCCCGACTTATTTTGTTGCTAAGACTTGCGCGCCGCCTGCGCCAAGCCAGGCTTCAACAAAGAGTAAAAAGAGGTATTTAGTCACTGGTCGATCTTGATATTTAGAGAAGTTGGCGCAAAGGAAATTGGTTCAAATATGTACATATTTCACAGCGTCTCTACTTACCGTAAAGTCTGTCTCATCTTAGGTCAGAGCACAGTCGAAGGTTCGAACGCATAGGCTATACAACCACGAACACATATACTAAAAGCGCAAGTCACGGGACATTTGCTGCACTTGATTGGTCTATATATAAAACACGTATAGAAAGATGACGAATGCAATGATGTCGCGATTTGAAGCTGTTTAGTTGGTCCCACTGGCTTGTAACGTCGGCTGCGCTTTGACTTAAGGTGAAACTAAGACTTCTTGTCAACCGCGCAGGCCGGTTGATGCGCTACCCGGTTGATCGCCGACATCGTTTATATCTCCAAGCGATGTCAGGAGCTAAAAGTCGCGAGAAAACTTTGCAAAATAGTGTCACGGAGTAAGGCGAAGAGACAATAAATAATGAACTGAAAAGAAGGGTATAATCCGCGAACTTGTGCCAAACAAAATACAGAACGAGCGTCGAGACGGCAGAAAAGCGGTGGGCGATTTGGCGGCGTAGCAGGAAGCGAGAGCGAGACTGACTCGAAAAAGCCCCGCGCAGCTCCTTATCTAGTGTGCGTCACCATCTCGAAAGGTTCGGCAGTCGCGCGTTCGGGATCAGAATGAACAGGCACTTTTGAGAAGAAGAAAACAGAACGAAATGATAAAAGTTACGTCCCGAGTAAGAATAAACGCGAATCTTCTAGAATTCCGTGGATCGAGCGTTGCTTGCTCGGCCTTGCGCGCAGCAACTTTAGGATGCGAATACTGTGATAAGACAAAACTTGTCTTGTACTGCTGACCAGTGGCGTAGCCAGAACTATTTTTCGGGGTGGGAGGGGGCTGAGGTGGCTGTATAATATCTAAGACTTACTTGGGGTGCGGAAAGGGGGGGGAAGGGAGGAGGAAAGGTCAAATTGCATGTGTATATTATATGGTCGATAAAACTTTGGTTGGTTCTAGTAGGTTCGTATCATTCAAAAGGATAAACACGTACGACAAGAATAGCCGCGATACTTACAACTGATTTTATTGAAGAAACATTCACTCATCCAGACTGTCGTTCACCACACCGATAACAGGCCATAAACCAATGACATATCGGTTGTTTTATATAGAGTCATCTAAAAGCGACATTCTCTCATGCAGCAGAAAAATATACGGCGCGGTCACACACTTTTACCCCACGTTTTGGATAAAGAAAGCTTCAACGATTTCCCTCTCCGTCCTTTCATGCGCTCTTTTAACAAACTTCGCGGAATTTAAAAGCAGTTCGCAGCTTCAACACTTATCATGCTCCGCAAGATGCCTCCCCCCTCCCTCCCCCCAATTGTTTTGTACAGCGAACCCGTGCCCTATAACTAAAACATATTCTCTAAAACATAAAATATACGTTTTAGTACAGCGCCCCATCACTAAAACATATTCGTCTCGTCTGTGACGAGTTTGCTGGGACGAGTGGACCTTTTCCCCAGTCCGATATAAACACGACCACAACTGAAAAAGGTTTCAGTTGTGGCCGTTTTCTGAAGATAGGGATCTTGGAAAGTTGAGGCCAGCGAGCACATACAGCGCCTGTCCTTGTCGTACATGTTTCTTGTGTCGTCCGTGTTTCAGTTCGCGCTTTTAAACTTTTAAGCTATAGGGTCGGCTGGATCTTCGAAAGGAGGAGGGGAGGGGACCCGAAGAACCCTTCCCCTCCCCTCTTCCCTTCCTCTTTCCTGGCTACGTCGCTGCTCCTGACGAGATCACTTGATTAACGTGTCCGCCACAAGCCTCCGTGCCGTGGTTATAGAGCAACGTGACACTTGTGCCACTGGCGTCATCCTTGATGTCCTCTCACCAGAGCACATGCGTCGAGCTTCACCGCTTTGCACCAGAGTGCTAGGAGCAGCGGCTGACGGGGGGGGGGAGTGCCTGGGGTTGCGCGATAGGCTAGGAAGTTTGGCTCAATACTATTACTGGTGTACCTTCCTCGATCTTGACTGTAAATTAACCACTTAATTTTAAGAAGCTGCACCAGAAATAGGGGACACGCTTGTTTTTATTTGCATTTTACGGACGTTATGTTTACGGGCTAAATTAACTACCCAGTTTAAAAGGAGGAGGGGAGTGAGCCTTTAACCCAACTAAAATGTTGCTCTAGAATTATGTTTTTTTTTTAACACAGGGTTCCTGGGTTCAATCCCCACCCCTGCCCATTTCGATCTGGATGAGCATCGTACCGGCGTGCTGTCATGTACTACTACTGCGTGGTGCACGTTAAAGACCCCACGCTAGCGGTTGTACTGCACTGGCTAAATTCCTCATCTACAACTGAGACAAAAGTCGCTCGTTGAGGTAGACGAACTTCAGGATGTATAATCATAAACACAACACAAACTGAATTATTTTTCATCCATCTTTTTTTAATCCATTGTAAATGGAATTTACTTTGACCAGATCCCTACTGCGAAAAAAGAAGGCTCTTTGTTAATGAACTCAATGTTAATGTGTTAATGACTTGAACTGAAAGAGCTGTGTATATTAAGCATAACAAAAAACCCCAGACTGCGGGTAAAAACGAAACATACACTAAAAAGGGGGGGGGGAACGACACATATGCCAAAAGGACTTTTTAGTGCATGTGTCGTTTTTACCCAAAGTTTGTTTTTCTTTTTGTCAATCTTTGTGTTGGTGTTTTTTTTGTGCCCTTCAAACTCTTCTTAAAAAAAAAGGTAATACGTTAGGACCCATATGCTTCAGTATCAGGGGGAGCCCTTAGTCATTATGAGAGGTGAACTCTTAACGATGCAATCGATTTTATTTCGTTTTCAAGTGATATGGAAGCAGATGTTGGCATCTGCTCTAAAAGCGTCAGTAGCTGCTCTAAACCAATTGTTTTGCCTGCTACACAACCTGCTTCAAAATGTTGAATGCCGCTTCCATCACTGCATGTTGCATAAGCTGCGAATCAAGCAGGCAGGCAAAAAAATGAAGTATTGTGCACACATCGTTGTTTTGTTTGAGTAAACTTAACCAGCATTAATGTCACTGCATCAGACTTCTTGTAACCCTCCGGGAACAGGCTGCACTATATTACAACGTGGATGGATTGATGCAAATGGCTGCACCCTTTCTAACGAGTAAAGTGGCTGCATACACACACACTCACGTGCGTTGTTAGAGTGATGAGATCTCGGCCATTTTGGTCCCCATATTTTTGTTTTAAGTTTTTGTAGAATGCACGCGCCCGCCGGCACGCGCAGTTGCATTCCTCGGCGTGAGCACCTATACTCTGTTTCATACTTAGCGTGCAACGCTGTCAAAGCTACTGGCGCGAGCGCGTGGCTTCATCTATGGTTTTGTTTGCGCGAAAACGCGTGCAAATAATCAACGAGATCAAGCCACACGCTCGCGTCAGTAGCTTTGACAGCGTTGCACGCTAAGTATGAAACGGAGTATAGCTCTTACTAGTGCTCTGGCACCACTTTGGTTTCCACCGTTTACTTATATGTTAGAATTAGCACACACTCTCAGCACAAGCTACTACAAAGGATGTCTTCACCCTGATAACGACCGGTAGCTTGCGCCACCTGGCCCAGAAAACAACATCCGACGTCACGATTTCGGTGTTTTCAGTTTGGTCCGAAAGGCTTTTCAGGCTAGAGGAAACTTAAAATTACATACTTTCGAGAGAAAAAAAATATATGAAGACTCGTAATTCCAGTTACTTGTTCAAATGTTAGAAAACAAAACAAAACAAATTATTGTTTTGAAAAACAAAGTTTGATGTTAATAAGTGAAAACAGTATATTGAATGAGCTATCCGAGCTTCTAATGTCTAAGTAGTTCAACGCCCAGCTTTTTTTATGCTCTTGGTAGTTTTTAACACTAGATATATTCATATTCACGTGCATCTGTAGAGTGGTCTTCAATTATGGTTCCAAGTTTTTGTAAACCGCTTTTTCTTGCCCTGTGTTTCGAGGTAGTACGCGATTTATATTTCTTATTCGTGTTTTTGATGTCTCCTCACGTTTGCTCTCCCCACTGTAATGCCCTCAACGGCACTGCGATGTATTTCAAATAAATAAATAAATCCGAATGTTATCTACAAAACGGTGAAAGGAAGCCTCCGAGTGACTGAGCCTGGCGTGCCGACTTCGTCGCCCCCAGTTGGTCGTTGGCAGGCATATATCGAAGCAGGCGGTTTACTAGCCTGCCCGGCTTCGGAAGAGCTTCCTCGTACGGTCAAGACCAGAGCCGCTTACAGCGGGCCCGTAGCTTGCATCGACGTCACATCGGGTGCCACTGTGCTGCCGGCCTTGCTGCTGAAACCTATAGCTTCTGGAGTCGATAAGGATAGAGACTGGGAAAGCGGAGGAAATGAAAGCGGGCGGCGACGTCAAAGCGCCGGCTCCGATTGGAAGTTGTTGGTCGCTTTGACTGAGGGGAGGCAGGGGTAGAGACAAAAGCAGTCAGTCTTTGCGTCTACCCCCAGTCGATCCAATCAGAGCTCGTCGTCGTCTCCTCTCCTTCAGTTCCTCTCCGTATACGTTTCGCACCATCGAATTCGCTTTTCTCAACGGCAAAGAGCGGCAGGAAGATCGTTTAATTTGTCCCACGTCCAGCGCGAGCTTCCCACATTGGATGGTGCTTCAGCTTCTTGCGATCCTCAAGCGCGCACGCACAGTTCAAGCACGATGGAAGGCAACAGATATACTTCGAGGCCATGGACGAGATGCCGGTTGCATCCCATAAGTGACCATCGCAGTTTGGATTCACTTTTGTATTCATCGAGGACTGCTCGCCGGGTGCTTTTTAAGCGTTAAAGATTTGTTAAAAAAAACGCGAAAGCTACACTAATTCGATCAATGCGAGCGAGTTGTATGACGAGGGGGCAGGATAATCGTCACAAAATAAATCGTTACTAATACACGAAATTAGTACATTTTAGAAAGATTTGGAGCGCATGGGAAGCGCGGTGATGTGCAAAGATCACTCATCAACAGGCGGGAGGCTGACGGTGTAAAAGCGCGAATCGTACCCCCGCCCACGCGTTACCTCCGTAGGTAACAATAAATACCTTCCGTGTCAACAAGACAATATGGTCGACGCACCGTTTTTTTTATTTTCGTATCCACAGATAATCAGAAGCGCGTGCGGGTCTATCATGCTTGAGCTAGTGTTCATCATCATCATCATCATCATCATGCCTTTATTTGTGCAAATCAACAACCAACAAAGGTCTACAATGTGGCACAACGTTGGACGGCACGGAATCGTAAAACCAGACGCCGGCGCGCGTGTAAACCTCTTGGCCCTTAGCGCGTTCGGAATTCTCCGGAAAAGGAAGCTATAGACTGTCGATATCCTCGACAAAGAGAGTAAAGTCCCAAACTCTCCGACCTAGTAAAAAAGAACGTAGTAGACGTTTCACGCCATGGCTGCAAGCAAGATGGCGGCGCCTGGAGACCGCAGACTTGACGACGGCCCATCGATCAACGTTGACACGACCAGTAGTTCGACCGGAACCGAGAAAGTGGTGCTTGGTTTTCCCTCTTTATACACCTCCTTCCACTCTTATCTGTCACTATACTGTGCTTGGCTAGGCACCACGGGCACCAGAATCGTTGGGAGCCCTCGTGGAGGACCACACTGAAGCAGCAGGTGTCGTAGCCGTTGACACCTTGCAGTCGCGCTCCACACACGTACTCCTTTCCAGGGTTGAAAAGTTCAGACGAGCCTGCGTCGTATTTCTGCAAGAGTGAGAATTGATTGATCGATTTATAACGACTTTGATTGGATGACCGTTGCTCGAAGCTTCCTTGAGCAGCCAGTCAGACTGCTCCTGCTCGTACATCATGTCAAAAGGCACAGCGTTCCCTGCAGACACGATGACAGAATTGTATACGGACACGACTCAGGCATGTTCGAATTAAGCGGGTTTTCTTCGTTCGAAATAAACGGGTTTGCTTCATACGTATATATGCCTCGAACATGTTTACAGACAGTGTTGTGTGACCAGTGAGACGTCACACAAGGAAGAAACACTCCTCATGCAGTTTCAGCAGACTGATTTTTTGTATGCCATATAAGCAGCATGAGACGGCGGTTTTATGCGCCCACACACTGTTGACAGACAAGTCCGTGTTTGCCCACACCAGGTGTCGACGCCGCGAGACCTGGCGGAGTTGTCTGTCAACGGAGTGTGGGCGCATAATGCCGCCCTCTCATGCCGCTAATACAGCGTAAAAAATAAAATCAAGTCAGACCCTGCCTAAGGAAAGTCACGTAAGGTGAAGCATCTCCGTATGCCCAGTTCCATGATGTCAAAGAGTTGCGTTGGTTTATATGTTGTGGCGTACGGTTTCGCATTGGTTTTAAAATCAGCGGTTTGTCTATTCCATCAAATGCTGTGAAACCAGAGGCAGTGCCATGGCCAGGGGAAGGTGAAGAGTTATGAAACTGAATCTTCCCCCCCCCCTTTTCTTCAAAGAAAAAGAAAAAAAAGGTGAAAAGATAAGAAGGTCGTCGCTACCTTGCTATCAGCGCTATCGAGTCCTGGCTTGTCGTTTAGGCCACTGCTAACTGTCGACGGCTTCTCATTCCGCCCTTCTCTGTATGCCTTGCAAGTTAGGTTTTCGTGGGCAGCCTTGCAGTCCCGACAGGTGACCGTGGAGCATGACGAACACCGGATAAGTTTTTTTCTGGTGTCGGTGAGTTCCTTTCCACAGGTTTGTTTCTTGCATGTGAGGACCTCTGCTGGCATGTTGCGAGACTACTGCTCCGAGCGTCTGGTGAGATGACCACCCGCTGGCTGAGTACTTGCACCGTCTGTTACTGTTAAACGTGGAACCAAAAATTAGACGGCGATGAGATTGTTGTCAAGAAGGATTACTCTCAGACACACACACACACACACACTACACTGCACAGAAAATATCATGGATACTACACACACACACACGTAAACATGAGCGAGCACACACACACTACAGCGATCATTGACGACGTAGTTCAGCGCTGATGGAAGTGGTGAACTACTCAACTACGGGGGAGGGGCGGCAAAGTGCACTCTGCTAATGTCGTTTAAAGTATGTTAATACTCATGATCTGTGTTCGTTCCACCAATAAAAAGACACCGCCCCTCCACACACACACAGAAAAGGAATAGAAGTATTTATTGCGTGCAACATTTGTGGGGATTGTGGCCACGAGGAGGCCGGACATGGGCCCGCGGAGGCCAAGGGAGAAGGAGGGGACGGCATGGGGGAGAGCTCGGGCAGCGAGCTCGCGGATGGTCGGCGACGGAACGGTAAAGGACAAGGCGCTGCCTTCAGATCGTCTGACTGTGAGACAGTAGGGACTTTTATCAAACCACTGCCGAGTTCCGAGTACCGCACTACCGGAGGGAGGCTTTAAAGCATGTTTTTAAGCGCGCGCTCGGGTGATATCGTGGCCGCGGGGCACGCGCTTAAAAGCATGCTTCAAAGGCTCCGGTAGGCCTGGTTCACACTTGCGAATCAGCGGGCGAATCTGCAAGAATTCGGCCGCCGGGCGTAGCGTCCACTGTGCATTGCCGCGGCCGATTCCACTTCGGCGGCAGCGTATTAGCGGTAAGTGTAAACCAGGCCGTAGTGCGGTACTCGGAACGTGGCAGCGGGTTGCTAAAGGTCCCCAATAAAGGCTGGTTCACACTGCCCCATTCTCTTGCGTTAAGTTACGTTTCGAAATATTACGTTGAAGTCACCGGGACCTGTGTGCTTCATATTAAGCGAAGCCACCAGTTCAAGGAGGGAGAAAGAATATGACACGCGACATTCGAGACACGAATGTTCCCGTGACATACATGTAACGTAACTTGACGTAAGAAAATGGGGCAGTGTGAACCAGCCTTAAATTCTTCGTACCTTCCGTTGTGCGATCTTCTGAGCGGTCAAGGCGGGGCCTGATCGGGCGGTGGCTAAAGTGAACACTGACAGGTTGAACATCCGTGAATAACTCCTTAACCATTCTCTTCTAGCTATAATTTCCTTTTAGAGCGCAGCTCTTAGGCGCCCGTTTCCGGCTTGAGCGGCGTCGGCGTCGCCGTCGGCGTAACCGCGCAGTGCA
The DNA here is from genome assembly GCA_037355805.1 of Ixodes ricinus. Lineage (NCBI taxonomy): Eukaryota > Metazoa > Arthropoda > Arachnida > Ixodida > Ixodidae > Ixodes > Ixodes ricinus. The sequence continues at coordinate 43,084 of JAZHYW010043893.1, read as the reverse complement.
TTATGGGAATATCCCATAATGCACCGCGCGAGCCCCCCCCCCCCGGGGTCACGTGACTTCGGGGGGAGGGGAGGGGGTCACGTAACCTGGGGGAGGGGGAGGGGGTCACGTGACCCCCAGATCACGTGACGCCCCCCCCAGGTGACCCCCCCGGAGGAGATTGAAGAATGAGGGGAGGAGGAGGGGTATACCCTCCCTCAGTACCCTTCCCTCCTCCTCCTCAAGAGCTGCGCTCCAATTCGGCGTTACAGGGAGTTGTAAACGGCTTTCATTTTTTCTAATTACAGATGTGCGATATTTTAATGTTTTTAGACGTTTCAACGTCTAATGTTTAAACTTTGGTGCTACTATACTCTGTTTCACCTTGTGTTGTACCGCAGGAAAGGCTACAAGCGCGAGCTCCTTGCTCTATGGTACACCTCGGCGGCACAAGCTCTCGTGCACCAAGGGCAGCTGCCAACGCTATGAGCTCACGCTTCTAGCCTTCGCTGCGGTACAACATAAGGTGAAACGGAGTATAGTTTCTGCCATTTCTTGAATGTTTTAACGCTTTTCAGTATGCGAGGACACACTGCCATAATATCCAACTTTGTGGCACTCTGTAATGTCATCAGACATTTTGTTGTTACGAGCTGTATGACACGTGCCGAAGGCTAGCATTCCAAAGATTCGTATAAGAACCTCAAATGCGCAGTGCAAAAAAAAAAAATTTTTTTTTACAAGTTTTATTACGTTTACATTGAGCAAAGAAGATGGCGGATTAACGACGTCGTAATACTACAGTGGCCTAGAATGGGGTAGTGGAGCTCGTCGCCCTCTCTCGCTCATGCTTCGAAGGGAGGAGGTCTATGTCGGAGGCCGACAGGGGCGCTGCTGTCGACTCCTCCTCGGTTCTGCTCCTCCTGAAGCGTCCAGCATCCCGACTACTCCCGGCCGCGTGTGTTTGCGTTCGGCTTCGGTGTTGGCGTTAAGTGAGTGACTGCAATCCGGGTGTGCTCGCCTGCGTGCCTTGGCCGTGAGCTTACTGTGAATACTGTTGTCTTTGCGGTTTGGTTCCTCGACTGAAATCCAAGAATGCCTAATCGCCGGCAAAACTGCTGTTTTGCGCCTGGTTGTAGAACAGGATGCGCTCGCGTGGAGGACGCGCCAAAGGTGTCTTTGTTCTGTGTACCCGAAAAAAAAAACTGCTTTTTGACGCAAAAAAAAAACACCGACACACACACGCGGTCATGCGCACACGATCGCAAAAGCGCGCGAGAAAGCTACAGGAGGAGCAGAGCCGCTTATACTGAGAAAGTTTGGCTTAAGGAGATTTTGACAGCCTGGCAACCGCGGCAGCGTAGTCTGACAACCGTGTGATGACTCCTTCCGTCCACCATTTTGTGGCTCTGACTCATAGGAACTCTATGCGATTTCTCAGGAATAAACAAGACAAAGAAGCAACGCCATTTCGTGTTATCGCGAAATCAGCTGGTCCTAGCGGGCAACAAGCTCCGCCCATTGGCCAAACTCTCTCAGTGTAGACGGGTCTGAAAAAAGAGTCGACCTGAGCGCCATCTCTCAAGCGGGCGTGGTTCGCCCCTATTCTAGGCCACAGTAGTAATACCACTCCTACATGGCTTGTACGTGACGTCATACGACCGTGTACCAACGGTCACTCCACTTGCCGAGACAATAAAAATCGAATTTTGCGAAATATCCGGAACATGCGCGCGCATCAGCAAGTTTCCTCACAATTGCCGCTGGTGTGACGTCGGTGCAGGCGATCTATGGGATCGTACATCGAAAATCAAAACCACCGGTAATGAAGAAAAATGCGTTTTATCGTGAACACTATATATAGACCTTTTCAGCGCTTATCACCCGGGCGAAAAATGCCGAGTCACTGAGCTGTGGACGCATGCTCAGAAGACGTTCCACAGCCCAGCAGACGAAGATGGCAGCGCACAGAAAGCGATTTTTGGAAAGGTCTAGAGAGCCGCGGTCGCACCGTTTGCCAGTCTGCAGACGATGTCTGAGCCTTGTATGACTTGGGCTAGGTGGCGCAAGCTGCCGCCCGTTACAAAGGGTATAGCCATTAACATCCATCCGTCCATTCATCCAACGACCCTGTCACTTTTCTCCAACGTTGCTTTTCTCATACAAAAAATGGCTGCAGTCATGTTCGAAGGATACATATCTACGAAGCAAAGACTCTTCGAATTAAGGCGTGACCGCAGAGAACCCATCTTTTTTAGGAAATCACCGGTTCGAGGTCTTTTGGGCGAAGAACACGAGCGCACGACCGCTACTGGCACACGAGATTTTCGCTCGAAAGCCTGCCATTGCTTTCGTTCGTAAACCCATGCAACGCGTCAAGAACGTCGTACCAGAACCTCAGGAACCATGATTTCTAAAGAGATGGATTTTGTTATCGTGCCCGCACCAAAACACCGTGTCGTTTTGTACGATGGATGAGCATTATTGTGCCCGCGGCTTAATTAAGATACGAAGGTGTCTTGAGCCATCGGGAGTCACGAGCCTATACGAATGACGATAGTAGACTCACCTCAGAACACAGACGTTTCTGGGAGCCGTCGACAACTGCAGTAAACGCACCGCCTTTTTTTTTTCTTCAGGTTCCGCCTCGTTGTTCCGATCTCTCTATGCTGCCGGGGAAGGCGTAGGAACTGTCTCTTGAACGTGTGCCAGCAGGCTCGCCGCGTTCGTGTCCGGCCTCGCTATCGCCGACTCAAAGTTCGCGTCCTCGTCGGCTTATCGCCGCCACCGACGGCCGCTCGCAATCGCGCATGCGCGTTTTGACGGCGCGGAAGCCCTGCGCTTCGTTTCGCGTTACGATGGACCAAGACGGAGGTTACGAGCCAATCCCAGCCAATCCAGCGCCGGTTGACGTGTCACGTGACTCCGCGCCTCGCTGCGCGGCTCCCTGTGACTCCCGAAGGTCACGTGGTCCTTGCGCGGCATCTGATTGGTTTAGACGCCTCGTAGCACCCGCTGCGGTTCGTCCTAATGGGATGGGTGTAAAAGGTTGCGCGGAAGCGTAGTGAGGAGGTAAGCAGAGTCACCGATAGTGGGAAAGAGGGTTATCAGCTGACGTTGTGCTGGATCAACACCAGCTCGCAGTGTACGAGCATACTACCGACGAGAGCAGGAAAAACGACTCAGAAAAACGTTGTTGGAGAAGCGCATTACTCGTGCGCTGCGAAAGGCAGTTGTTCTTACGAGATTCGGTTGCTAAAGAAAGAAAATATGCTTTTCAGCGTTTGAAACTTGCACGTCTTGATAAAATTCTATAAAGCTAATCTAAGATACACCCACATATATTTTAATTCAACGTATGAAGCGGAAAATTAGGAACATTCCGCGAGGCACCGGACTTTTTTTTTTTTTTAAAGTGTTCTTAGGGCGATAACGAGTATAGATTAGAAGGTCAGAGTGCTCAGTTTTCAACGCGAGGCATAGATTGGACACGAGTGTGACGTCAGCGTTCGACCGGAACTTGTGTCCAATCAGCGAGCTACGGGCCGTCGGGACCAGTCACGAGCCAAATGAATTCCACGTGGCATAGCGCTGAGATACGCACATCGGGCCCATACACGACGTGGATTTTAACTGGCTCGTGATTTGTTCTGGCGGCCCATAGCTTCGGCTCCTAGTACGTCATAGGGTGAAATGAAGCATAGTCGCACAATGTGGCCGGTGGGACATGAACTACGATTTACTTTATTGAACGTTCGCTCTCGCCTACGTGGCTACGACTCTTCTAAAGATACAAACTTTTGATAGGCTTGCAATACACATTTCCAAAGCCGAAATACAGGGGAATGCTTCGGTACCCTGGTTGGGGCAAAGGTCGTCAATTTCACTTGAGCAGCGTCCAGTTTTTTGCAATACACGCAAATGAATACCGTCAAATTTATAGACGTATATCATTACTCTGTTCATTATATCTTCTATCTATTTTCAGAGGTCAGCTAGATGTCGCTGCAATTCCAATTTCGCAGGGCGCACAACACAGTCTCAACGATTGTGGCATATGTCTGCCCGGCCATCTAAATCGCCGTTAAGGATGACTTCTTGATGGTATGCAAAACTTTAACAGATCATGCTCGACACCTTTATGTAAGGATGAATATTAAAAATTGAATTTTATCCTTTTTTAGTACTGTAGTTATTTTTGTTGGCCCAATTTCATTTTTATCCATGTGAAGCATTCAAAGATTGATCTGTATGGAAATCTGGTTAAGCTCAGCTGAACACTCATTTGCGCATGCTAAATGGTAGCCACGGACAACAACTGAAATATAAAATTTTGTATTATTGCTCTTAGCAGTGCTTGACGCTATTGCTGTGTTTATTCTTAGTTGTTTTGATTTTCGTTTTGGCTTTGTTGTTGAAGCATTTCTGAACGTATATTATTCTGCTCGCCTGTCGATAGCGTTAATATAAAAGATTGTCTTATTCCATTTACTTAGCGGCACCGAAGCCTCGTCAGACCATCCGGTCTTCTGTCTTGGTGCCGCAGATATTATGTAATGTCTAAACAATCTGAAAAAAATAAATAAATCAATGCATGGTGTGCCAATTTGTACATGCCCACTCTGTGCCCAATGCAATGTGAACTTAAGCGCCAGCACTGCACTAAATGTTGTCCTATAAAACAAGCCTTAGTCCGAAGTCACCACTAGTCCGACGACCGGGACACATACATAACCAGTGACACTCACAATTGCTGAGCTAGAATTTGAAGTGGAGCTATGGGTGAAACTATAGACGCTTTACACACGCGCCAGATTGAGCCGCCATAGCCGCCCTTCTCTTGTCTTACCGAGATGCCGAGCCACTGAAGCGGGCGTTGACGAGTCTCCACAACTGCCTATGCTGGGGGAAGGACACAGTAACACTTAAAATGGCAATAACCTGTCCTGCTGTGGAAATGATGAAGTCAAGCGAACGGAATAAGAGGGAACAAAAACTGAAGGTCAGTTATGGCGGCGCCCATGCACAGCTGCTGTAAAGCGTCTATATTCGAGGTGAGAAATACTTCTTCGGGGACAAAAAGAAAGAGCGTCGGAGGCAGTACAATAATGCTCTACACAAAGCAGCTCCGGCATGTTCCACTGCAAGTACAGCAAGCATGTCTTCGATGGTGTATGTCCAGCAAGACAGAAAACTGTTAAATATATATATACCTGTACTGAGAAAATCTTGTTATAGAAGTAAAAACACACCTCTATGAAGAATGACATGGATGTTTGCTGCTATTCGCCAACTGCACGTTCCGATAGTTGCTATTGGTTCTTCACTGTTATTAATTGTCTTCTAAAGTTACCTTGTGGGCAAGCTTGGCAGCATTCTCCAGCAAGGGGGTAATTTGGGCTTGTTGGTGGACTGGTGTTGAAGGTTTATTAAAAAGGTTCAAAAGGGCAGGCCAACAGGCACAGGAAAAGCAAAAAGTGAGACTGGCAGTCAACCCGTATTTGCACGCAGTTTCCCATAACTCGAAGTAAGTGACTCAGCGCTCTGAAATTCTAGTTGTGTTCTCGACTCCCAATAAGATGGTACTGCCGTGCCGCAGTATGAACTGTCCTGAGCCTAGTAGCGAACAACGCAGCGAAAATCATTAGATAAAATTTGGTGAGTGTGCCACGTGTGTTGTTTACGAAATACCACTGCATTGGCCAGACGGGCCGGCGCGTCAGTGAGCATGTACGTGAGCACGCCGCGGCAACGCAAGCCGGTCCCTCAGGAAATCTTGCCATTCATCGCAGCAGATGTAAGATTTTGGCAAGATATAAAAACGAAATTTGCTGAGAGGTACACGAGGCCTTTGAGGTTAGTTCTAAAAAGAATGAATGAATAAACGAGCGTTCCGTTGCCTGGCAATAAAAGAGTCTGAATACATAAATAAAGGGTGACTGCTGACGTCTTGTTTCTATAATTCTAGATGGTGTATACCAGGGGTTGGCAACGTTTCCACTCAGGCTGGCCGAGTCGCCGTGGAGCGGAGAAAGGGCGGGGCAGAGGGCAAGCCTAGCCGAGGGGCAGGAGGGAGGGGTTCACAATACTGCACACAGAAATTGATGTCCAGATTTGAAATAGAGCTATATTTATTCACATATGAGATAAGATTTCAAAGAGTTGCGCAATTTGATCAGCAGAATACTTGGGCCCCTTCTGATTGTTACTTTTGATGTTGAATATAGCTTGCTAAGATGCGAAGTTCCACATTAAAACTCGTAGAAGAGGGTCGTAGAAAGTGATGGAAGTGTTCCTCTGTCACTCGCAAACGAAAGTTGGAGTGGCTTCATTTTTAGGAAAGCCTGATCGCAGACATGCTGCCGAACATTACGACCAATGTCTATTGAGAGGGTTAAAAATTACAAGACCAATTCAGGAAGCAGTCCAAAAATTCACAGCAGATGCCCACATCAATTTGTTATGGGTTTGGAGATAAGTCATCTTCGTTCTGCGAATATTGCCGCGCGCACGGCCGAGAAAGCAACGCTCGGTCACAGACTTCTAGAAGGTTCACGTTTATTCTTGCTCCAGACATAAATTCTCTCATTTATTCCTGCTTTTGTTGTTCTAGAAAATGCGTGTTCATTCTCGCCCCGAGCGCGCGACGCTCGAGCCTTCTTCGCCGAATCTTCCAGATAGTGACGCACTCTAGATAAGAGGCCGCCCGCGATCTTGACGAGTCAGTCTCGCCCCAGCATTCGATTCCGCTGTTACGCCGACTTCGACGCCCGCGACGCTCTATTGTTATCTTCTGTTTCTTTTTTTGTTTTGGGCACAAGTTCGCCTCATTAAACGTTTAGTTTGCTTCAGTTTTCGTCACCTCATCACTTGTCATTCGTAACATTTTGGTGGAGGTGCGGGGTAACGCTTTCTATGCCCTTGAAGCGTACACCTACAAAGACATCCCGGCCAAGTGAAGTGCTCAGCCCCGGAAGGCTACCCTTCGTAGAAGACACTGACGCCCGATCAAGTCGCCGTAACCAAGGCCTAACCCCGGAACTCGGACCCCTGCCGCAGAAACCAAAGAAGAAGACCGCGACGATGACCACTCCACCCGTCGTTGTCCTACCCGTCGCTGCCCGTACGCCCGCGTCCTTCCACGGTGAGCCTTATGAAGACATCGAGGACTGGCTACAACAGTACGAGCGAGTGGCCCAGCACAACCGATGGACAGACGAACAGCGACTGCAGAATCTTTACTTCGCGCTCGAAGAAACGGCCAGGCACTGGTTCGAGAATCGCGAGACATCGTTGATCTCATGGACCGCCTGCAAAGATGCGCTGACACGGACGTTCACCAACCTATATCGACGGGAGAGGGATGAGGGCCTTCTTCGAACGAGGACCCAGGGCGCAAACGAGACTATCACCAGTTTCGTCGAGGATGTTCTGCGGCTGGTCGCTCGCGCCGACCCTCAAGCCACCGACGAAAAGAAGCTGTGGATCCTGATGCGAGGTGTTAAAGGGATACTGAAGCGAAACTTGAAATACACCTATTATGGTCAGAAATAGGCTTAATATGATCAATGATATCCGTAAATCATAATCGCGCGTTTGTATTTTGAACAGATGGCTGTATTTTTCACCCTAAAGGGCCCGATTGGGCGCGCGCTCGAAAATCAGCCATCGGAGAGCGCGATGCGTCTTGGGATATTCGGCGCATTCGTGACGTCACTTGTGCCAGACGGGAAAGGCTACGGCGTGGATGTTGTGGTTACGAGCGTTGCCACTTGGTGGCGCGTCGACGAGTTACGACCTGTGACAACGTGGCCGTTTGAGACGTGCAAGGGCTGCACGCACGCTGCACCACGGCAAGTTGGCAACCACGGTGACGGCACCACTGACAAAACCAGCTCTGCAACCTTCTGACTATCTCGATGGCCGGCCAAGGTGGTTACCGTGGGGCCCACGAGGAAGTCGTAAGCGATGTCAGTGATATCAGCGAAGATGAGGACGATGCCCTCTCGGCCATGGTCGCTGACAGAAGATTCGGGCTACAGCCCTACGTTTACGACCCTTCCGCTTCGTCGTCATCTGAAGCATCTGAAAGCGACGGGGACAGGCCGGACACGCCACCAAGAGCCCGGCCGTCCCAGCGTGTCGGTACAGCCAATTGGTAAGCGCCCTAGAGCAATTAAGAAATACTTTTATCTTTTTAGGTACATAATGGTTCGCGATTGGAAACTGCGACAAGCATGGAAGCGGCTAGAGGTCGGTGTCACACGGGTTTCGTCATGGTGCCCCATACGTAGTGCGGTAGTGCCCCGACCGTACATCTGCGTGCGCGTAAAGGACGCTCGTTGGCGTTTTCTTGTACAAGCGGAGATACTGCGGCCGCTATCCGCGCCTCGAGATAAGCAAACGGCAGCAAGCGTTCTAAATTCGAACCTGACCTTTCTAATTTACAGGCGGGCTCGTCTTGCACAGTTTCAGGCTGCATGCTCGGGCTGTTAGCTTCGGCTTCGCCCGCACGTAAGGTGAAACAAAGTATAACCGCAGCGGCTGCGCTAGCGCGAGACGGTAGCCTTGACTGCCTCGAATGCTGCTCTCGCTGCACGAGCGGTGACACGAAGTACAGAAGAAACGCTTGAAATCATGTAAAGCGTCCCATGCTCTCGCGCACATTCCGAGTCGACGCCAAGCAAAGCTATGCACGCGCGCGCTGTAGTTTGGAATATACTATACTCCGTTTCACCTTATGTTGTACCGCAGCCAAGGCTAGAAGCGCGAGCTCATAGGCGTTGGCAGCTGCTTTTAATGCGCGAGAGCTTGTGCCACCGAGATGCCCTGAGCAGGCTCGCCTAGCCTTTCCTGCGGTACATCTGAGCGAATAGAGTAGCTATACTCGCAGCTTGTCCAGACGCGCGATGCTGCTCGAGCGTGTGGCCCTGAACATGCCTGTACTGCACGAGCGCGTGCTAAATACGCGAAAGCTCGGAGTCACTTGTAGCATCGGCTGCGTCTGGACCAGCTGAAACGAAGCATAGGTTACAGAACATAGCAGCAGCGTGCGACAGAAACAGTGGCGCAAGCCGCGAGGTAGCCACTGCGGCGAACGAGAGCACGCGCCAACCGCACCAATATCGAATGTCAACTGCCCGAAGCCCTTTCACAAAACAGTATATAGATAACAAAACGTTTTTACAGGTATTACTTCGAAGGTTGTGCGTATGTACGCATGTCAGTGGCTTGAAGCCACGAACATGAATGAGTGTGCTGGTGCCACTAGCAAGCTGTGTTGAATGTTTATACGGGGTGTCCCAAAAGAAACTTTACACACTTAAATGGATCGCAAAAATCAGAAACTTGACGGATCGTGTAGCAATTTTTCTCAAAAATGTCTTTAACTGGTCACATTGTCGTGATAAAATTTCAAGTCTGAACCCTGCGTACAAAGAAAGTAAAAAAGAAAATTTGACTTTAAAATGGTGGAAAGAAACCCGGTTTTCCTTTAGCGCCCCCCCCTCCCCTCCGCCATTCAAACACATGTAAAAAGCAGTTTTTCCCTTTCTTAATACTCAGAGTTGGGACTTCGAATTTTAACAAAAATATGTGACCAGTGAAAGACACTTTTGAGTGAAGTTACAACTTCATCCGTCAAGTTTCTGCGGTTTTGAGCCATTTTAGCGTATAAAGTTTCTTTTGGGACACCCTGTATGTTCACAGCCGAGCATTTCCATGTTCCTCGTTCTGGAAAGCGAGTAAAACATGTACCATACCTGTGCTCCTTGAAAAGGGCATCAGCCAAAAGCATTCTGCACATGTACTAGCCGGTGCAGGTAAAATTTAAATAGTGGTAGGCTGTAGATTATCCCGGAGAAAGTGGCTTCTGCACAAAGCTAGCTCAAAATTTCATCCAGGATTATTTTAGTGGTGCAGATTACCTTGTGGACTTTGAAACCATAGCCTCGTTTTTGTAATAAATAAGAAGACAAGACTCCCCTGTATCTGCATGACAGACACCCACACAAACGACCAAGTCGCACAGAACGGTTAGCCGATCGGTTGATCATTCCAACTTGAGTCCGCTGCGAAATGAGTCTTTGCATTGAACATTGATGCGAGGAGTCATTTCGCATTATACTCGGGTGGACTGGAGCTATTGATTGGCCCTAACCGTTTGAAGCGACTTGGTCGTCTAGATCGGTGCCTGCCATAGAGATTTAGAGGAATGTTGTCCTCATCTCTCAGAGAAACAGAGCTATGCTTTGAAAGTTTACATTGAAAGCGTAGCTCTGTTACAACTAGAGGACACCGTGAAAATTAGAGCTAGCCACATGCAGAAGCCAATTTTTCCGGCGCAATTTAGCCTCCAAACTGCGGCTCTTCATGTCCTCAAGTGAGACTCTCATGATCTGAAGACGCTCAAATTAAAATAGTTGGGACCAGACGCTAAGCTGGCTCATGAAAGCATTATAGTGAGAAGCAGGTGCAAGACACGATATAGAAAAATACTGGGCCTTGACTTTCACTGTCGATGAGCATTTAAAGATAATGTAATGTCAGAAGGGGCCAAATCAGGTGGAAACATAAGCTCGACCTTTAGATTTGTTAATTTCCTCATTCAGGGGTGGAACGGCTGCGCCATTTGCGCCATTTTGCGCCAGACGCATTTGTCTGCGCCATCCTGCGCCACAGCCAATACTTCGCGCCATTGTGCTCCAAATCGCACAACGTGCGCCAAAAAAAATTTAATTTTGTGTTGGTTTCGTTTTGTATCGACTCACTCGATTGGCAACAATGAGCGCGTTTAGCTTGGTCGGCCTTGCAATCCTTTGTTCCATTTATTCTCCCTGTGTATCCCGAGTCGGGGGGGGGGGGGAGGGCAGATTCCAAGCATTACATTACCTGCGACTGGATTGTTATTCGTCAACCATAAGCGGTTAAGCAAGTCGGCCGAGGTGAGGTCGAGTCGCTAAGCGTCAGATTGCCCGAGGCTCTGCGGCCCGGGTTCCGGATGTCAGCCAGTTGAAAACACATTAGCGAAAGATTCCTTTTAGTGCTTCATCGTTAGAAGTTGGAACCGCATTCCTGCAAGATAAATCGTGATTTGATAGAACTGAAACGCGGTTCGATCCGAAACCTTGCCGGCCAGCAGCTCTCACGCGAGCGGTAGATCTGCTCGGCGTGCTTTAATCTTGCTCTGGCTCATCGCTTCGAATACAATAACTCCGTTAATCGTAGTCTGCTGCTTCGATATTTAGTTGTACAATGGGATAACTCAAAATTTGTTGCCCTGTTCCTCCGCGCAACTGTACATCCGTTGCTTACGCACGTCACGTGGTTCGCACATATAATTACTATGTCGAGAACGTGTGGGCTTTGCTATTAGCAGTGCTGGTTTGCATTTTGAGCAGCTGAAAGCCACTCAGAAAATATCAAGGACGCTATCTTCAGAAACATATGGTGCTTGCTTTTTGGTTCTCACTAAGGCCAAGTTTTCGCATCCGTTAAACTGTTATCCCATCTACCTAGGTTCCTAACCACTCATGTTCATCTGTGCTGCTAAGCACAATTGATATTGCTCCCATGCTCGTCTCAGACACAAGCTGAAGTGCAATGAAAACTGATTTGAGCTGCTCCTAGCCTGCTCCAGAATGTAGTTTTAGCTGCTCCCAACCTGCTCCAAAACAGCAGTTTCAGCTGCTCCCGTGGCTGCTCCCAAGTACATTTCATGAGTTCCACCCCTGTCATTTTTTGCTGCGCGCTAGATTTACCCAGTGTTAGTTTTGTGTGGGAAATTTTACCAAAATTTAGTTTCCTGGTTACCTTTCAGTATTAGCTTCATTCGTACAGGGTAGTGCAGCTGCCTAATGAAATGCCGAGCATACTGCTCTATGCGGTATCTGACCTACTTTCTCCGCCCGGTACAAACATTTGGTTGACACGAATTGAGATAGCCGCCTCAAAACTTTTGGTTGACAGGAATTGGAGATAGACACCGATGCCTTTTGAGCACTCTTAGTAGATCCTTTTTGAACAAACTTTAAAAACATTCAGCCGTGTGAAGTTTTGTGTGAAATATGTACCTTTGTATTTACATGCAATATTTGTAGATGCCACCCAGAATCTCTAAGCAAAGGTTATACCAACAGGTGCTCCTGCAACAGCAGCTGCCGACCGATGGAGACTGACCAAGAGTCAGTGTGCTGCCTCGAACTGCAGGATGTGAGGGAGCTGTGCAGCAATCAGGGGGTGGCTTGTATCACAAAGCACCCCCTGTTTGAGCTGCACTGCCTAAATAGGGATGTGTTGGAGCTGGAGTACATCAAGTTGCAGTTCTACTGCCCCATCGACGCACAGGACAGAGGACCACAAGAGTATGTAGCTCCATTTCTTGTCAAAAATTCGGGTGCAATTTTTCAACGTAGATTGTGTTTATACAACGGTTTTCGTGAATTTTTAGACTGTAAGATTGGACCATTACAGAAATAGTGGTCCAATCTTAGTCACATGACCACTATCCATAGGGTCTTGTGACCATTGTCTGCGGGGTCGTCTCTCACCATCATGCTGGAAATAAGAGGGCAAACGGTGGTCAGATGGTTACGTGACCATACCTATTGTGAATGACCACGCAGAACATGTGTTTGAGTGAGCTCAACATATTCTGTGCTTTTCCGATCTTTGTCAGCATGATCAAGCTGGCCTCATTTTATTTCGGTTGGTACAGTCGCCGCGGGAGTTAATAGCTCCACGCGAGCGCACGTCTTTTCCGAGGGGCGCTTGACTGGTGGCTTGCGATAGAACTAGAGATGACGTCAGGGCGAGTCTATGCAGAGTGGACAGGGAAGCCGTCTCAATTCAAGGGAATCGTTGTTATCATCCGCCTGCGGGGTGCGTAGTTCGAATGAAAATGGGAAATGATTCCGCAAAGTCACCTTCCATTTTCATTCGAGCTACGCTCACCCCCGCAGATGATAACAACGGTTCCCTTGAATCGAGACGGCTTCCCGTCCCCTCCGCATAGACTCGCCCTGACGTCATATCTAGTTCTATCGCAACCCACCAGTCAAGCGTTCCTCGGAAAAAGACGCGCGCTCACGTGGAGCTATTAACTCCCGCGGCGACTGTACTCCTTCCGCTCCCAAATCCCACATATACACAGTGCAACACAGTTCTTTTGGTTTCGTCCTCCTCAGTCCCTAGACTCACTCCAGCAGTTAGCACAAAAATCATGAGTTTTGAAATGTGCAGTCTATAGTTTGCAACAAGTTAAGAGCGCAGAAGCAGCTGGAAGCTGTGTGAGTGCGCTTGTGGTATGAAAGGCACTGAAGACAGAGCTTTGACTGCACTGTTAACCGGCCTCTTACTTATTCCCAGACCAAATTTTGCCACATAGGTTAGTAATGGATGTAAATATATAGAGTGAATAATGCTTGCATCCATATTAGTTATGATCTCAATTTCAAGGTTATTAGGGACAGTACATTTGCCTTCAATGCTCCACCAAAAATATTTATTGTTATCATTCCACTCATGACAATGTACATGTAAAGATCCATAAGATAACACATAAGATAACACAAAGATAACACATAACACATAAGATAACAAAAAATTCATCCAACAGATTCAAAAGATGAGCTTGTTCGAGCAAAACTCAATATAATCGAGTCCCTGCTATATCCAAGTCACTACGAGCAGTCGGCTTTACAAAACCCCAAAACCGAGGAAAAAGTGAAGGGCAACAACACACAGATTCAAAAGCAGCTAAAGCTTTATTACAGACTACACTCTAAATAGCATCCCCTCTTCTGCCCTTGAATCCATACCCACCAAGGGGCTGAGGAGTTGCCGTCGCTTGTGTCACATTCCCTCAAGTCGTTTTCGTGCATGGAACCTTCAAACATGTATACATGCTTGGAGGCTCACAGCCTCTGGACATGTGTCTAGAAACTATGTAGGGCGTGCAAAGTCCAGAGACTATATGCCAAGTGTTTATGCATCCAAATCAAGTAAGTGTCATGACTGCCAGAGGCCGCTTGGCCTCTTAGTGGGTGTAAAAGCAAGGACAGAAGGGGATGCTACATAATGAACCAGCTGCACATGAGACTGCACATTGTCATAGGGTTTCATTAAGGTGAACACTAAAAGCCTTTTCTTCTTTTTTAAGTCTTTATAAGGGATGTCCAGTTTCCAAAACTATATAACAATAAGGTTGAAAACTTAGGAGTAACTGAATATTGTTCACAGAACATGAACAAGGTGTGAACATGGAAGAGGCCTGAAGTTAATAGAGATTAGCATCTCTCTTGAAGCGGTCAACTGACCAGTGGATCATGCTGTATTTTTTATTGCAGGAGGTACCGGTACACCGCCTACAGGCAATTCACGTGGTGGGTTTACCACATCCTGGGACGTGGAAACAGGAAGGTGTTGCCAAGCTGTGTTGTAATGCGGATTCGACAGGAGTTCCCATCCTACAACGGGAGATACGTAGGCTTCCGCCAATAAATAATGTTGGACACCTGAAAAACTCATTTATATGCTTTATCCGGTACACAGCCTAGAGGCAATTTACGTAGTGGGTCTACCACATACTGGGACGTGGTAACAGGGACGTGTTGCCAAGCTGCGTGGTAACGAGGATTCGACGGGAGATACGTAGGCTTCTGCCAATAAACAGTATTGGACACCTGAAGAACTCATTCATATGCTTTCTTCGGTACACAGCCTAGAGGCAATTTACATGGTGGTCTACCACATACTGGGACGTGGTAACAGGGAGGTGTTGCCGAGCTGCGTGGTAACGAGGATTCGACAGGAGCTCCCATCCTCCAGTGGGAGATATGTAGGCTTCCGCCAATAAACAATACTGGACGCCCAAAAAACTCATTCATATGCTTTACCACTTACAACCCCTTTGAAGCCACTTCCATCACTAGAAGGTAGCACAGGTCACCAATCCCCATGTTCAAATAATGGGCACAGGAATAGACTGCAGTGTATAGTGTTTTAAGAACTTACACATGTGAACCTATAAGATTTGCCAGACATACACGTCTGCCAAGTTTTGCAACTTCTATGCTTTCTATCGTGGCAGGATGGTGGTTGGTCTCAAAACCTAAAGCTTTCTGAAAGGATGCAGCTTGCCTTAGACTCAAAGGGATGCTGAACTAAAATTTGGAGTTCATAAAATTAGGGTCCTCCTGTGCGCTTTCCTTAGGGTGATGACATCAAGCCATTCTGTTCCCCGATTTTTCTGTCTTTTGCTTTGAGCGCGTGCCATATCGAGCTCGTAGCTTTGCCTGTGCTGCTGCACCATTTCGTTCCCCGCTATTTGTATTCCCATGAGTGCGCACTGTCGGCATCGAGTACTACAAGGGTGCATGAATGCACCCTACATAAAATAAGGCAGGAGCGGTAGCTGACATGCAGTGTACAAATAGAGGGTCCATCGGAGATAACGTGTGAGCAGCTTACATTTTTGCGTGCTTCGTTTCTGTTGGTAAAACGAAGCTTTCATTCCTTTTTCTTCAGGTAAAAAATACAACCACAGTCAGCATTCCAGGTATATACAGGAATCGATAACATGGACTGTTGCATATTCTAGAGAACGCCATTTCCGCCCCCGCTCGCGTCCTCCGAAGCAGGTGCCGGGTGAGGCCCGAGCCGACATCCCCAGCGCGACGATGGGGATTGGGGTGAGGGCGACGGGGGAGGAGGAAAGCGGGGGACGGGCCAGGAGTCGAGACTGGATAACGAGGGAGAATTCAGAGAATCGGAGCAGAAAAAGATCGGGAAAGAAACGGGGACGGGACCGCGACAGAACTGTTAAAAAGAACGGACCATTCTTGTAACCATCCTCAATACAGTTCTTTTGTTTTAGCCAAACGTCGTATTTCATTGCCTCACACGCTCAACATCTGCAACAGAAACTTGTGGTGCCGAAACCCGGGAACACAGAACATCGAACGAGGTGAGCGGAACTTTCAACCTTATCGACCGCCTGGAACGCTGTGAGGAAGTTGTGTGTGTGTTGGTGAACGAACAAGATGGAGCGTATAAAGACGAAGCGTGGCGTGAAACGTGCGCAAGACACGAAGAGCATCAACAAGGCGACGGCGGGGATGGAAACGGCAGACCGGGCCATGCTGACGGCCTGGCTGGAGAGGCTGAAGGTCAACAACAGCGCGCTCAAAGCATTGAATGAGGAGATAGAAGAACATGTATCGGAACAAGACCTCGTTGCGGAATACACTACAGTCACCGAGTACGGCGACGAGGCCATCCGAGTAATTGCGCTGCTGAGCTGCAAGGCAGACACGCTGAAACAAAGGGAACAAATGATCGAGACCACTCATATGACCGCACCTGCGACGACAGCCACGACGGAAGTGGGACAGACTCGCACCAACCCCGGTCACCGGATCAGACTGAAGCTCTTGAAACTCGAGCTAGAAACCTTCAATGGCGATGTCTGCGGATGGCAGTGGCAGAGTTTCTGGGAGCAATTCAGTGGCGCGATTCACGATAACGACAGCGTCACGAGATGCCAGAAGTTTCAATACCTGCGAAATCTCGTCACCGGACCGGCGGCGGCTGCAATCGCCGGACTGCAGGCAACGAAAGCCTGCTACGACGACACCATCCAAATACTGACGCAGCGATTCGGCGACAAACGACGGATCGAACAGGATCACCTGGCGAGGTTGCGAGCGCTGCTACCCGTCGTCTCATCGAGCGACACGAGAGGACTGCGCGGAATGTATGATCACATCCAGGCAAACATCCGTGGACTGAGGGGCCTAGGAGTTGGATCGGCAACCTACTCTACGATGATGTCCAACATCCTTCGCAGGGCTCTACCAAGAGATCTAGTGCTGGAATACCATCGGCAAACCAGCAACTAGGGCCGGAGATCTGGGACACAGCGGACGGAGCTCCAGTCACTCTCATCTGAAGCAGCCGATAGTGAGCTTACTGAAATTTTAGAGTTCCTGCGAAGCAAGGTGGAAAGTAGGGATAGAGCCGGAATTGCCGCAGAGACTCGCCACCCGAGGCAGACCCCAGCGCGTGAAGGCTACATCGAACGGCGGGGACACACGACGTGGCCAACCGCAGCTGTACTGAACGCTAACGCAGTTGGCCGCTTTTTCTGTCGATCTGCAAAACATCAAACTGAGTCCTGCTCTGGCAACCTCGTACTTGAACAGAAGAAAAGACGGTTGGCAGAAGACATGAGGTGCTTCCGATGCACAACCAGAGGACACCGCACCAAAGACTGCCGACGGAAGGTGAAGTGTGCGTCATGTGGAGGAATGCATGCAAGCTCGATGTGTGACCCAACTGGACCCCACCGAAAAGCGTTAACAGCAATGTCAACACCGCAAGCATCATGAACTCCAACATTACGATGGACTCGGGGGTGCTTCTGCAGACTTTCTGAGCCTCCGCCGTAGGAGATCGTGCTACCAGCTACTTTCGGGGCGTCATCGGGGGTCCAGTTTCCTTGCACAGCACCCTGTCGGGTAGTACAAACACGAAGGTCTGCATCCTGAAGATCAGCACGCGGGCGCACGACGAAAATGAGGCGACACTCCGTCGCTTATGGGAGCTCGATGGCCTCGGAATTCCGGACGAGCCGAAAACAGACAGCGAGGAACTGGAGGCTGTATAAAGCCAGTTTGAATGCACAATCACGAAGGAGGACGGACGTTATGAGGTTGCATTGCCGTGGAAGGAGACTGAACAAGACCTCCAAGACAATGGAGTCATGGCTCACAAACGACTGGAGGGGCTACTCAAACGACTATCCCGCAGCAAGCAACTTCTCAATTAGTACGACTGATCCACCAGGAGCTACATGACGGCAGGGCATGCGGAAAGGTGCCTGAGCAGGCACATCAAGCAGACACTCAACGAGTTTACTACATGCCGCACCAGGCAGTAGTACGCAGCTGCTCCAGCACCACGAGACTCTGGATCGTGTTCGATGCATCATCACATAGGCCGAGATGCAGCCCACTGAATGAACATCTTGAAAAGGGCCCCAAGCTTAACGCCGACCTGGTGGGAATCTTGGTGCGATTCAGGCTATTTCAGGTCGCCAACACAGCTGACATTGAGAAGGCGTTCCTCCACAGAGGACAGAGATACTCTCCGATTCTTGTGGTTCGAAACTAAGCCAACATCAGGAGCAGCAGCAAACATTGAAGAATGGAGAATGACCAGAGTGCCGTTCGGGACCACCTCAAGCCCCTTTCTATTGACCGCAACACGAATGCACCACCTGGATAATGTGAAGGACCAACACAGGGAGACGGCTGATCGTTTGCGGAATGCGTTTTACATGGACGACCTACTTATCGGAGCCTCCAACGTTGGTGAAGCCAGACAGATTCACGATGAGGCCAACGCAATCATGGCTGAAGGCGGAATGCGACTCCGCAAGTGGACGTCCAATGCTGCGGAACTGCAGTGTGGATTTGATGAGACCGAGGAACCACAAGCATCCGAAGAACCAAGGAAAGTTCTCGGACTCGTGTGGCAGCACAGCCAAGACAAATTGCTGATTCCTATGGAAGGAGTCTTGCATTTCGTCAGCGCTGCAGCAAACACCAAGCGTTTTGTGCTACAGGCATCGGCTCGAGTATTCGACCCCCTGGGCCTCATCGCTCTGCACAAGATTCGGGTCAAGATCATATTCCAGCAGCTGTGGGAACGTGAAATCGGCTGGGATGCAGAGCTGCCTGACGACCTTTCTGAGTTGTGGCAACGATGGTGCATGGAACTGCCACTCTTGAAGGCTCTGGCCGTCGGCCACTGCACCATGCGGTGCCCAGCAGAAGGTGCCAGGTCGGTTCAACTTCACGTGCTTTGCGACGCAAGCTTACTCGCCTATGAATCGTGCGCCTACCTTCGAGTGGAGGGCGAAGACGGAGACACGTCTACATGCCTCGTGCTCGCGAAGTGACGAGTGGCGCCGCTCAAGCGACTGACACTCCCTCGTCTAGAACTAATGGGAACGGTGATTGGGACACGTCTTGCCCGCTATCTCAACGACGCGATGAACCTCCAGATGAAGACGTTCTATTGGACAGATTCGACTATTGCACTACACTGGATTAGAGGCGAAGCCTCAAAGTGCAAGCCGTTTGCAGGAAACAGGGTGAATGAGATTCAGTCCACAAGCGATCCCGCAAGCTGGAACCACTGTCCCGGAGGTCAGAACCCAGCGGACATGCTGACGAGGGGAATTAGCGCCGAGACATCAATCGAATGCGAACAGTGGTGGCAAGGGCCCGAGTGGCTTTCAACGGAACCTTGCAACTGGCCTAAGGGTCAGGCATTCTACGACAGCATCCCAGAGGTGCAAGAGGAACGGAAGAAAGAACACCACATGCTGCACACTGCGGAGGAGAAGGGGCCGGAGCTCCTAAATCTGAGCAGTTACAGTCGCATAATGAGACCCCTCAGGGTTACCGCTTGGATGTTTCGCTTCATCAAGAATAGTCGAAACAGGCAAGAACGGGCCGGGGGTCCACTTACTGCAGAGGAGCTCGAGCAAGCCGAGAATTACTGGATCGTGAAGGCTCAAGAAACATACAGAGCGGAAAAGGGTACAGCGGGTGGAACCCGAAGCACAAACAGCGAAACCGCGTTACTGAAGCCCTTTGTGGATGCAGATGGACGAGTGAGGGTCAGTGGGAGGCTTCAAAATGTGCCAGTGTCGCTACCGGCAAGCATCGCTAGCTCCAGAGTCGAGAGAACTGACAACTTTCATCACACAAGTGGGGCACTTTCAGTTCAAGAGACTCCCGCTTGGCATTGTGACAGCACCACAATTCTTCCAGCGGGAGATTTTGCGGATCCTAGAGAGAATCTAGAGAACAAAGGAGAGCACGACCAAGATCTCAAGTTTTTACTCCACCGCCTCCACGACGTCGCAGTGAACTTGCACCACACAAAGTGCGAGGTCACGAAAAAGAGTCGAATTTCATAGCCACATCGTGGACTTCAATAGAATTGCAATGGACCTCCAGCGTAACGAAGAAGTAGAGAGAGTGGTGAAGACTGGACAGAACCTGCTTAGAACCCACTGAACTGCTCTGGTGCCAGAAGGGTTCTCCCCTACAGTGCTTCTTACTAGGAGGAGCCTACGCTCCACGCTTCGTACTGCACCGACTACCCTAATGCCTCGCGGGCACCACTCCAAGAGTGGCAGCAACACAAGAGACAAGAGATGAGAAAGGCATCTAGCATACATTGCGAGACCGGCAGCTACTCCCACACTCAGGGACATGGATTTGTGCCAGTGTGACCTCGCAAGGACTTGTACAAAGCCAGGCCCTCACTTCCATCTCGCTACCTGTTAAACCTTGACTGGTGTTGTTGCACCAGTGCCTGTTTGTCGGCACACTCATATGCACTGGACAGGAATGGAGGTGCATCCTGGCTGTGCAGTTCAATGGCGGCGGCATAGGAGGGCATGGTCTTGCACAGGTCCAGCACAGCTGCCATCAGCTCCCCCACATACTCTGTAATGAGACATTCAAAACCGTTCAAGAATCTGCACCAGTTAAATATGAGCACTGGCATATACCGTATGTGCAGCCAGTTTTGCGCGGAGCAACCACAGCCCCCTTCTTTGCTTTAGGGAACTTGATGACCCAGACGAGCTCCCCATCCTTGGTCACTGCCTGGGGCCTTCCTGCATTCTCGTTATAATGCAAGGCTGCCAGGTAGGTCCTGAAAGTAAATGCATGATTCAGAAACAACCAAAAGAAAAATGACTTTCTTACACACCTTGCCTTCATGCTACGGAAGCTGTAGTGCATCAGCTTCGAGTGCAAACTGCAACAGGGTGCTATGGAAGCACTCCGTTGCAAATGTCTGAGCTGATGTGGATAGCCGAGGGATGTCCCGCAGGAGGTGTGGGGAAAGGACAATCTCCCGCAGCTTCTGATGAGCAGGAGATCCTACAACAAGTATGTGGGACATGATAAATTATGGCCTTGTGTATTGTAAGCATCACAGATGTGAGACTCTGTCTTTACCTTCCTCTAGCCACTTCTTATGCAGCTCTTGATGCTGGCACTCTGGGAACAGAGGATCACGGTGGGAGTGCACATCTGCCACGTGCGCCACCAGAGATTTCCACTTGGGAAGGATGAGGTCCTGGTCCTCAGGACTCGTCCCCGCAGACCAGTACATGTGGTTGACCACCGCCTTGGTCCAGGAGCTCAGCTCCTCCAGGTGCCGCGACTTCCCAGCCGCAACAAGCTTCTTCTTGATGGCTGAAATGAAATGTTGCAAACCAGGTAAAGATGAGGCAACTATGGCCGTAGGAGAGCCAGTAGCGCTACTACTCTCTTAAAAAGTAGGTGCCGCCTGGAATCTGTCCACACATATTTCATACATTTCAAAATCTTTTAAACCAGCAGCAGCAACAATTACAATTACAATTAGGTTCCTTTATATGGGAGCAAGCAAAGTGTCATTTAAATTATTATTGCTCTGGTTCACTTCAAATCACCATAGGTATGGGCATTTATTTCATACTGCATTTGCTTTCCCAGCTGCTAGGTTCACAAACCCGCACTCTATGCAACCCTGGTGGCCCAAAAGGAGAGCAGCGTGAGCTCTCAGCTCTGTTGTGTTCAGTCTCTAGCTTCGCTCTGTTCTGCTATGCTTCCATGCAAAGTCCAAAATCCTGCAGCGTGGTCAGACCAGCACGATGCAGGAGCAGAAGGTGACACAGTAGAGCATCTCTTACGTTTGTTCTCACAGTTCTTGTTGTTCTCACAGTTCTTGTATCTTCTGCCACTCTGTGCGCTTACCTCCATCTTTTCCTCTGGCGTGCGCACTCTCATTTTGTGCTCGCCTCCCATTTGTTCCTCTAGTTTCATTTTGGAACGAGTTGGATGTAGCAGTTGTGCATGATTCACAGTCAAGCGTACACGCTTAGCTTTGCCGCTTAGCACCGGTGCGCTCCAAGCAGTACTTTAGGCGGAGAAACTGTTTGAGTAGACGTCTCTGTATCAGTTATCCAGTTTAAGGTAAGCTCCTAAGAAAGAAACAGTTTATTTATGTTGGTGCAGTCGTGTGTCGTTAATATAAACGCCTCCGTTCCCCAGACAAATTATCCATAACGTGAGTCATCCATACCGAAGCAATGTCAAAAACCAACATTAAGTAACAAGCGTAGCTCTGTCCACTCGCACTTAGTCATCATCTTGTCCGCCCTCACACTGACCACAGAAGCGTCACACCTCGCATTTTATGCACAGCGAGTGGGGATGACGAAGGGTATGGTATCCCGACATACCTTTCGGCTTGAAAGCTCAAAAAATCCCACCACCTTTAGGAGCGTAGGTTTTATATGAAGAGGGGCAACGGACAATAGTGAATTCCGTGTACACACTGGGACCTCTGCGGGTCACTAATATTTTTTTTTGCCGTGTTGACCCGTGTCCATAATAATGAGACAAAAATACCTGTATTTACCCATTTCGTCTCCAAAATAGCTGTCTATAGTCCGGATTGCGTGTTTCTATATTAATGAGGAAGAATTGCATGCCATGCACCCCCCCCCCAAAAAAAAACAAAAACTTACATTTTGCTGAGGCCTCCTCTCCCCTCCCCCTCATACAGCATTTTGCTACGGACGCGAACCCCCCCCCCCCCCCTCCGAAACAAAATCCTGGCTACGTGCCTGGAGAGTACCATTATAAATTTTACCCTTTGCCACGTGCCAGCAGTCGAACAAGTGGCAAATGTCCGGGTGCTCCCGTGCCAGCCAGGCGTTGAGCTGGGGGTGCCTGTCCGTCACCAGGATACCCACTACCAGGCAGTGGGCCTCGAAGATGTTGAGGGACCTTTTGAGGCCTTCCAGCTCCATATGGTAACTACCGCCGGTTTCATTGGACTGAAACAAAATGGAGAAAACATTTTACAGCATAAATGAAATAAACATGCTACTAATTAGGGCTGGGCAATTGATAGATTAACTTTCCGATTAATCAATCTTTTTAACCGGTTAAATGTGGGTTAACCAAAAGAAAAGTAAGAATAAAGCTTTCGCTTTTCCACCCTGCTACTTCCGCACTCCTCAGAACGAAAACACCTGCCCCCACTCTTCGGCGGGTACGCGCAGCAACAATAACATTAAGGAGGGGGGGGGGGGGGACGAAAACAGGCTTTACAAAAGTCAGTTGACCTTGGTCATGCTGGCGAAGTTGCCGTACCTACAGTCCCGCCATCTCGCAGGCGGCCTAAAAGAGCCTGCTGCGCGTCGAGCCTCTCAGCGGCAAGGATGCAAAAGACACTTTTGTGCGGCACAGCTGAACAAATGACACGACCTTCGTGGGACAATTTTTGACATTCCCCGTCTCCTTTTGTGTTTTCCGTGAACACTCCCAGAGCGCGAGGGAAAACGACCCGTCAACATAATTGGTGGAGTTCCGCACAGGGATGAATGGGTCCTTCCTGTCTGTCTATACCAGGGCGTCTCCAAACCCCGGCCCGCGGGCCAAATCCGGCCCGCGGAGGTCTTACGACCGGCCCGTGACTGACCGTAATCCTTCCCATGAAGCCCGTCCAGTGGCCCGCTTCCAGCAAGTTCGCTGTTACCGGCGCCCACAGTAAAGAAACAGCGCCGCGCACCAACCGTGCAAACTGACACCACGAAGAACGAGAAGAGACTGCCTGTTGTAACGCAGGCCCTCTCGCCATATTATTCATTGAACATCGAAATCACCAGCAACACTATTCTTAGTCCCCTGATTCATATCTGTGTAACTAATCGTATGCTGCAATTCCTTTCTGTTGCAGCATACTATATCATATTGTCAGCATCAGTTCTACCATTCTGATTAGTATTGGGCCCTTTGTGAACGTGCCAAAGTTCCTAGGTGCTTCGATTGATGAGTTTTATTTGTCCCAGTAATTGTGTAATGCTATTCTTAGCTAAATTACATTTTAATTTAAAGTATATGTATTCATGATTGTCTTAGATTCTTTTTTCATGGCTACTCTAATAAATTTTGTATTTAAATGATAATATATTATATTTATTTGCTGTTCTCTTATTTGTATTTACTTATTTCCTGGCCCTCGAGACCGCGACAGATCCCCGATCCGGCCCTTAGCCGAAAGGTTTGGAGACCCCTGGTCTATACCCTGAGTCCTGACAATCGCCGAAGCCGTGACAGAAGGAGTCGCCTGGATCGATGCTGGCAGATCAGTTAGAGGGAATCGGATGAGCAACGCGTTTTCTTCTTTTCTTCAGTTGTGTCTTGGGAATTCGGAAAAAGTAATCGTTCACGGGCTCTTTCTTCCTTTTCCGAACATTCTTTCATAGGATTGGTTGGATTGAGGACATGTGAACAACACTACATTTGAACTAATTGGTTCCGTCTCGAGAGCACGAAGAAAGCCACTGTGCAGTCACGGACGAGGACACCAGTATGAAAAAGAATCCTTTAGAGAAATTTGAATTCATAGTAAACATTAGGGGCAAGTTTTGCAACCTAAAGAAAGTTCAGAGAGATCTGTGGCCCGCCCACTTCAACGCTGTGTAGGCAGGAATGATTGTGAAGCAGCAAAGGAACTTATTCCTGTCAAAGGATGTCAACAAACTTTTTGCCTCTGCGGAAATCGGTGAGTTTCTTTGAACTATTTCGAACTGCACAGCTATGCTGACCCCCACTGAGCCCTTCGTCATTTATTCCATGGTAGAAGCGATCGTCAAGAGATGAAATATATATTTTTGATCTTGTTTGATGTGTTTGGCCTGGAAACGAGTGCAACCGATTAATCGAATCATTAATCGACCAAGGAGTGGCGAATAATCGGGTTGAAATTTTTAATCGACGCCCAGCCCTACTAATAACGCTTGTAGACTGGGTTATCTAGTACTTCCACTGCTGTGTCAAAGTCACTGCACAGGCAGAGGTGGGCATATTTCAGAATTCTTCAATTTGTCATGTCCATTTTTAGTTTTAGTAACAATGATGACAAATTATAGCAGTACAGTTGACAAGTTTCAGGACCATGTTTACGAGACTGCCCGGAATACATTAATTTAATTTCAACATACAGGGCCTTCGAGCTTAATTGTGCCAAGAGCCTAAAATAAGACTGGTGCATGCTATGCATGTCAAACTAATGCAGTATTGTTCAATTTTGTTAAGGAAGTTATGGTATCTTTGCGGTGTGCCGAACTGGCTAGTTAGCAAAGATTAATTATTTAACGTTTTACATATTATTTGTGTGCAAACCCTCCATACAAAAGTTCTAGAGCGCGGTGAGAAACATTCAGTTGTGTCGTTTTCACCAAGATGGGCCTCACCTGTCTCATTATATCTATGTTTATTGAAAGCGATCGCGATTTAAAAAAACCTCATGCGACTACCCACTCAAGCACTGCGATGGTAGAGCCCTCAAACAGGCCTTGAACCAATTAGCGAGTACTGATCCATGCGCACCAAGCAAATGAGTGTGCAGCCAGTGAGTGTGATGGATGGGCTCCCAGCCAGGCAATCATCCTCATTCCTTTCCACCATTTTTGTTTACTGATGAAAAAGATGCTGATACTGCTTTCAATGCTGCATCTTGGGTACTTATTGCTGTCCCACGTGGAGGCACATCTTTGGTGACGGATTTATTATTCTGTGAAAATGATATGCCTCGACCGTCATCTTGACCCCATTGCAATCATCAACTGCTTATCATTTGGTGCACGGAGTAAAGTATTCACTAGTTCAATCACTCTGTTCGAGACATCACGGTGCGTGAGCACACAGTCGCGTGAGATTTTCTTTTAAATCTTGCACACCTTCATTGAAGTTGATAACATTAGATACAGAAAGGCTATTGTGATGGAAACGACACGATTGGATGTTGTCAACATGCTCTACAACTTTTATATTGAGCGGTTTGTGCACAAATTAATATATAAAAGTGAGGTAATTAATATTTGTTAATTTGCCAGTTTGGCACCACGCAAAAGAATATTAGAATTTCCTCAATAGGACTGTGAACAATACTGTGTTGGCTCACACGCCCAGTGTGCGCCAGTTTTTGTGGTACTCTGTATACATTTAACAGCCTGTGATTTTGACAGTGTGGAAAGTATAGCACTCATAGAGTTCCTGTACATACCTGGACAGTTTCCACATGGAGGACCTTGTTGCTGTCGACATCAAGCATGGTGTAGGTGCCGTACTTGGCGCTGTGGCCAGGCGAATCTGCCCTCCCATCACCGGCGATCGTCAGCTGCTTTCCTGCAGCAGCTGTGAACAGCTCCAGTTGATGCTTGTTCCACACCTGGTTTTGAAAGACAGAGCATTCCTATAATGTAAACGGGGCTTCACTCTAATGTAACTGGGCTTGGGTGGAGGATAAACAGATTCAGGTCCCCTCTTCTGCTATCTACTGTTACGCCTGAAGAAATTAGTTTTAATAGTGCAAGGGTCCGGTCTGTCCAGAGCCCAATATGCACGCAGAGGAAGAGGTCGATCCTCGATTTTTCGATTACACCTGCGGGAGGAAACCCGACTTTCTACGGCACTTAGTTCCTGGGCCCACTTGTTTTGGGCCGATAAGTTGGAAGAGCACGAGAAGGACAGTGGCAAGGAGCCTTCTGCATGTTGGGCTTTAGCTTCAAAGTACCTTTTCAATTGCAGGAAGGAGAAACGCCTTCTGGATCGTGAAGAAGGTCCTGTACGTGAAGCAGGCAATCCCCATACCAGTCAGCGTCCTCAAGGTCTTCTTGATGCAGCAGCCAGTAAACAAAGCTGAGGCAGCCATGAGGATGTTGCCAACTGGCTTTCGCCTGATGATCGGCTGGCTACACCAGTTATCCACGTGGCCATTCTGGCAAATGGTGGAAACCTGGAGACAGCAGCCTTGAACACTCTTGTCCATGTGAACGACGGAGGCAGCACAGGTTTGGCACGTGTCGAGCAGCACATCAAGGCAGGATTCAAAGACAATGAATTTTCTCTCCTCCACCAGGGATGGCGCTTGCTTCTCAGGCCTGCGACACAAAAATAACGATCATCTAAACAACTGACTTATTAATTATGGATGATCCCATAAACCCTTGGTTAACAGAACCTTCACACAAACCTCTCAAAGCTGTCTTCTGATGGAGAATAGTCAGGGTCGGCGTCTTGTCTTCGCTGCTCGCCCGAGGAATCTAGGTCCCGTGGATCCGAGGAATGCAATGGGGAGGAAGCCCACAACAGTGTCCCAGCAACCTCTGTCTGAACAGTCCGGGTCCTTGATGGTGGCTTGATGCATACTTGGATTGCTACCGAACAGTGTGTGGCTTTAGAAACATACCATTTTTCAATACAATGAACAAACATCGACCCGCAAAGGCAGAAGGTGGCTTCTCCCTCCCCTTCCTGCAAATGCCACATAAGAATACACCTGTACCCCCAACCCCCTTTCTTCTCAATATGAGAGTCTTGGTTTGGCCCTACCTTCACAGCATTGAGCTAAGCGTCCCATCAAAGAACTATGTCTGTAGCCTCTTCCAGTATATAAAAAAAACCTGGCTCGGAGTTCCATGCGCAAGCTACTATCTTATGACACCAGTTCATTCTCTATATCAGCAGTTCCTAGACTTTTGGACGTCACGTGCCGCCTGACCCACTCGGAGGCTACTCGGAGACCACAACTGAGCACGATATGAAATATGGCTATCTCTGCATGAACATGACCATAGTGCATCGGATCGAGAGGAGACAACTGTGCTTGGAAGGAGAATGGAGGGGTGGGCAGATAAGGTTGGTTGATGCTACCTCTGATCTGCTATGGTTGCATCCATGTAACCCCAGCATAGGATTATAAAGCTAACACAGAGAAAGGCATACTATGGGGGACAAAAGAAACTTAATATATTAACAGCTGCCCAGATTACGTATTATGTATTTCATATGGATCGAAACTCTATTATGATTCTTTTCTTGGCATTGATGCAATAAAGCAATACAGAAGCCTACAGACCTTGTATAAACAATGATGGACCTTTCTAAATAAGTTTATCTCATAGTTATCTGCCACTGAGTGACTCCAATCTCCCACCGTGGTGGTCGAACTAAAAAGACACTTCACTGAGGTGCAGGGATAGTTGAGGAAATATAAAAGCGTGGTAAACCAGTGATGATTCTCTGGGGAACACCAGGAACCTTATGAACCGAGTTTGGGAAGAGTTGCACTAACAAATGTTCAGAAGTGAAATTCTAATTATATTAAAGTATAATTATATATCACCAATATTATAAAGTGAAATCTGGGCCATGCCAACATATTCATTTCAGTGAAAGACCACACCTGCATTTCTTTGCAAGCCTGCTGTCTGTGTCGCTGCACACTTTTTCTTGCACCGCCTGGATGCTGAGTGCAGAGTAGGTGTAGCTGCACTTGTGACCCTTTGGGTTGCTAAAGAGAGTCCGGGAAAAGCATAAAAGGAAACGATGAATTCACATGCATTATCTTGAAAATATTCAAGTGATGTACTGTACAGATGTCAAAGGTGGCAACCAGTTAGGCAATCTGAAGATGCGTTTCATAATTCCATCCAAGGCGGGTTACAGTAGCCTGCCTTGGACGGCCTGGTTCTCTACTGCCTTGCAGTAGAGCACCAGTTTGGTGCGTGTGCGTACCTGTGGGCATGCTGGGGCTGCCTGTTTGTGCCAAGGTGGTTGGGGATGTAGCAACAGCGAAGAGCCAGCTGGTCGATGCACCCTGGGTCGCTATGGACATGGATAGACGAGCAAATAAAGGAAACAAATGAGTCATATGGAAGCACCAGGAGCAATGGACGCGATGAGATGCTCTTGGTAGTTCTGTACAAGGCAGGCTACACTGCCTAGTGGAGAACCAGTTTGGTGCGTGTGCGTACCTGTGGGGGTCCTGGGGCTGCCCTTGGTGGTTGAGGATGCCGCAGAATCAACCACACCGCTCAGAGACGCGCTTGTGATTGCTATGAATAGACGGGAAATAAAAGGAAACGAATGAGTCACATGGAAGCACCAGGAGCAAACGGACACTATGAGATGCTCTTGGTGGTTCTGTACAAGGCAGGCTACACCGCTTTGTGTTTGTGGAGAACCACTTTGGTGCGTGTACGTACCTGCGGGGGACCTGGGGCTGCCCTGGGTCGTCGTGGATGCCGCAGAATCAAACACATCACTCAGGGACGCGCTTGTGATTGCTATGAATAGACGGGAAATAAAAGGAAACAAATGAGTCACATGGAAGCACCAGGAGCAACGGACGCAATGAGATGCTCTAGGTGGTTCTGTACAAGGCAGGCTACACCGCTTTGTGGAGAACCAGTTTGGTGCGTGTACGTACCTGGGGGGACCTGGGGCTGCCTTGGGTCGTCGTGAATGCCGCAGAATCAAACACATCACTCAGGACGCGTTTGATTGCATGAATGACGGGAAATAAAGGAAACAAATGAGTCGCATGAGCACCAGGAGCAACGGATGCAATGAGATGCTCTAGTGTTCTGTAGCAGCTACAGTTTAGTGCGTGTACTGGGGGACCTGGGGTCGTGTATGCTGCAAATCAACACATCGCGGTATTGCTGAATGACGAATAAAGAACAAATGAGTCGCATGGAAGCACCAGGAGCAACGGATGCAATGAGATGCTCTAGGTGGTTCTGTACAAAGCAGGCTACACCGCTTTGTGGAGAACCAGTTTGGTGCGTGTACGTACCTGCGGGGGACCTGGGGCTGCCCTGGGTCGTCGTGGATGCCGCAGAATCAAACACATCACTCAGGGACGCGCTTGTGATTGCTATGAATAGACAGGAAATAAAAGGAAACAAATGAGTCACATGGAAGCACCAGGAGCAACGGACGCAACGAGATGCTCTAGGTGGTTCTGTACAACGCAGGCTACACCGCTTTGTGGAGAACCAGTTTGGTGCGTGTACGTACCTGCGGGGGTCCTGGGGCTGCTCTGGGTCGTCGTGGATGCCGCAGAATCAAACACATCGCTCAAGGATGCGCTTCGGGTCGCTGAAGACGGCCAAAAGAGGACAGAGAATAAGGCTCACTAAATAAGTAATGCTCCTAGTAATGAATCATGTGCCTACTATATTGGAGCAGCTGTTATAACCCACCTATGCTGACGCGAAAGAAATGAGAGTTATGATTAACATACCTGAGCAAACGGATGGTTCTGCCTCTTCGTGTTCCGTCTCCCAACATGTGTCAGCGACTCCAACCGGGAGGTTGGTGGCATCAAGTAGAGGTGCCTGATTCCAGGAAGGAATAACACAATGTTAGGTCATCTGACAAACGAGAACTGCAAAGTCCTGCTGAACTTTATGCTACAGCCCCCTTTACGGCAGGAGCCGTATGCCCTTCATTCTGAGTGGTCGGCAGAGTGTAATCATGTGACCGTCTGTCCATGGCCTTTGACCTCCTTTCTACCTGACCCCCTCCTCCCCTCACTGGCCTCTCTTTCATATCAACTCATCCCCATCCCATCTCCATTTTGTGCCCCTTTCTCCCCTTCCCCTCCTCTCTTCCTCGAATGATTGCATGTTCGTGGCTTTTGACCGTTGGTATCGACCTTGGACCTTTGGCTGCTCCTCAGTGTCATCTCCCCCATTCCCCTCTACTCCTTCCTCTTTCCTCTCTCCCCTTAATTTTCTCTTCCCTCTCTCCTGCATCTCATCTTCTTCCCCGCCCGTCCCCCCTCCATCTTACTCTTCCTTCACGCTTCCCCAGCCACCTCAACCTCAGTCCCCTCTTCCTTCCGTCCCCCCTTTCCCCTCCTACTTTCTCCCTTGCGTGATCGTGTGTTCATGGCCTTCGACCTTCATACTGGACCTTCTCCACCCTCCATCCTCCTCCCCACGCTTCCCTCTCATCCGTCCCCCTATCCACCTCCCATGTCTATGAAATGACGGCTACTGCCGGTCAGCTCACTTGCACTATGTTGCAATGAGCCGTCACTTTTTCGTGTGCCGCCTCAGTGCGGTATATGCGCGTATTGGTACGTAGTCCATAGGCTCATATTCAATTCCAGTTATGACATGTTTCATCTGCCGCTTGCCATTATTTTGTACAAGATGGTTCGTGTTTCAATCGCAAACACGGAAATCTTTTATGTAGAACATGCTCACTTACCACTTTGCGTCGCTTTTCGAGCGGTTCGCTCAGCGGGTTCGCTTTCCGCTTTTTCGAAAAGATGCTCGGAACAGCCCCTGGTTTCAGTCTTATGCTCTTTGTGGGCAGACCGAAGCTCTTCAGCGCCCTGGGGCTCCTTTCGTAGTCGTCATCACGGAAGTGATCGGAGCACAGGCGATCATCAGGCGTCGGAACCCACGTGGGAAACGAGGGACGTGCGAGGCGGGTCCACACAGCACGGAGTTTCTCGTCGGCCGGAAACTTGCGCATCGGCAGCTCGCGATGTGACAAGCTGTTGCCACAACCCTCTGCCACGCAATAGCGCGGCATCACGGCGTTAAATCCAGAGAGCTTATTTTAAAAACATACCAACGCCGGAACAGGCTAACGATGTCGTCGAAAGAGCCAAAGCGTGCTCGCGTCGGGTCGCAACGAGAACGCGCTCACTGTGGCCAACTACGCTTTGGCTTTCTCCGCCAAGGCTTTGCAAACGCGTTCAGGCCTACGCCAACTCTGCCGGCACGCCGTATTTCCGCAGAACGGCGCTGCTCCTATGCCACAAGTGATGTCACGAGAACTTCCCACCATCCACCAGATGTGAATTTGAAATCGTTTAATTAGGTTTAAAATTAGTTCTCCTGTGTTTTAGAGCGCGATATTGATATTTCCGAGGTGGTGTCTGTCCCTAGCCCATATTTATGCACAAAGATCGGCGCTAAAATTTCATTTCAGCACCCCTTTAAAGACCCCAAGCTAGCGGTCGTACTGCGTTGGTTAAATTGCTCCTCTATAGTGGGTAACAATGTCGCCACACTCTGGCAGACTAAACTCCTGCTGTATAAAAAATGAACGACTCATTTTGTTTTGTTTTTGTGACAAAACGGATTAATTGATTTGCTTTACTCATGCAACCCATTCAAAAGTTATAATGACCTCATTCTTCCGAAACTCGATCGTTTATATCGGAATTAATGTTTTCTTATTCTTAACTCAAAAATTGCACGATAATTTTTTTTAATTTGTATTACCTGCGTTAAGAATGATTACGCGTCATAACTGGGTCTCCACATTTTCGGGGTTTATCTTTCCTCGTGTATTTGTTGTCTATAGGTGTCAATTTTGTTGTCAGACAAAAAATCGGCGTTATGTTGAAGAAATCAAGGCACGGGTGTGCGAATCTTTAACTCACAGGGAAACATGCATGTAACCTAAAAACTTAAAAATTGTTCCTTAAAAAAAAAAAGAACGAAAAAAAACAACAACGAGACAATGGGTGTGATTCTCGAGGAAAGAAGCAGCGTCGTGCGCAGTTCAGAGCGGGCTGCAGCTCTGGTCATTTCTCTTTCAATGACATCTCCCATCCGGGGATTTTCGGCTTGTCCCGATTTTGATAAAACAGCCTGAAAGTGAATCGGTATACACCGTTAAACCATGCTTCTTTCTTTAAACTTTCAGCGCGACAAAGAAACTTCTGACTCAGTGGGATCGAGTCGATGTCTGTTTGCAAACATCGACTCGATCCCACTCGACTCGACCCGTGCGCGCTTCCGCTCTTTTTCTTTTCGCTCACATCCTTTTGTTATTTGTACTGCGCTCTACAAAGCGCGCAGGTCCTTACAAACGTGTTGCAGATACTTGTCCGAAAGAAAATTGTCTTACCCGATCGCCCTGTGTTGCTAAAGAAGAAATACACTACCGGAAGTCTACTGGGGCACCAAATACTGTGGCGCCCTCGTGGTACCAACTCCCACCGAATGCGGTGAATACTTGTGTTACCCCGGCAAGAAACACTTGGCGCTCTCCCTCAACCGTGCAATCATTTGGCGCTCGAGTTTCAAGGTCCATGTCACCGTAATACGATCAAACATCATGCAAAACCACCGTATGCCACGTGATACCACATATCACGTGGCATTTGGTGGTTTTGTTTCCAGTCAGCTGTCCTCGGTGTAACTGAGTTCGAAATTTTCCGGCTTGAAATGAGCAGTCATTCGTTGTGACTTCTTCAGGCTGCATGATTTATGTTCCGAAGAAAGAAAGCGATTGCCGCGGAGACTCGTGCAACCGCTGTGCAACCATCTGGAGAGAACTGAAGCTACTCCGATGAACTTTATCAAAGGCAGTAACTTTATTTCGCTGTCCCGAAGCACACATTATACTCTGCAGCGAAGGGAACCCTACGAGAAGTTGGCCTTCTCGACCATCATGGTGAGCATCACCAGGTCGTACTGGCAGTTTGGGTAGATGCGTCCGCATAGGGACAGCTGCGTCCTTCTGCCAACGTCGAAGGCGGCCTGGTAGCGCTGGAAAGAGCTGCCGTTGCCGCCAATGGAGCCCAGCTCTCTCACGAAGAGAGCGACGCGCTTGCCGTAATTCCCGTAGCGAGCGGGCTCTGCCCCAGCCTCGCAGGACAGCTTCAGCATGCAGTCGTTCACGTCCATCTCGTGGATGAGGTCCAGCGCCGGTGCGAACTCCGTCTTGTTGGCGGCCCGGCTTCGGATGGCGTTGCGTCGCAACTGAAATGCAGATAGGAATTAAAATGGCGGTGGTAAACGCCTGAAAGGTCCCTCACATTGCGCTAATTGACCTAGTTTGATTACTTTACGACATACGACAGCTATTCTCCGTTTCAAATGAATTCCGATCGATGAAGCCAATGAACCAGTGCCAAAAGTGCAAGTCACCTGCTTGTTTTCTTTTCTATTCACTTCGCCAAATGGTAGAAACTACAAATATTGAAGTATTAACACACTACCATGTGCCGTGATTAACGTTGAGTTGGGTACGACCTCGGACTCAGGCTGGGCGGCACTGACTTGATCGAACGACGTTTTAGCGAACGAAGCCCCGCCCCTGATGTTTATCGAACGACACTTTAGCAAATGGCGGTGTTCATTTGAGCGAACGGTGGATTAGCGATGCCGTTCTAGCGACACCAATTTTTCGAGTCGCTTCGGAACTCAGTTTAGGGGAAATAGCGCCTGCTTCCTTCATCTCAAACCCAAATCGACTTCACTGCGTTTTTGAAGGGAAGATAACTTGAAAGATGTGCGCAGTTTCTGTTGCCTGTATCTTGTCCTGGTGGTGGCTCTCTTGTGCCATAAATTCAATATAGAATATAATTGAAAATAAATTATAATTACAATCGTAAAGCAATGTAACATCGTGTATAAAGTGCAGTTTACACTCAATAGATCCGACTCAAATTTTGCAATTATCAAAGCTGAAAAAGTCCAGAAAAAAAAAACGCTTAATTGTTTCAAAAAATAAAAAAATAAACGAGGAAGTCTTTTGTTCGTCGTCACGAAGGTTAGGTGCATATGCACTTGACTCATGCGTTTCTTGATGCGGCCGATGTATTCTCGGCCCGTCGGCGTCAGCACCGGCTCATGTGAATGCGGTTTTCCTTATTTCCCGCATTGACACCAATTAAAGCACATTTATTGAATTCGTTTTTGTGTGTATCCTTAGTATAAAAAGCTTTACTTCCAATATATTCTGATATATTTGGGGGAAATAAATAAAGTATCTGTGAAGTAACTGTACCTAGGTACATTTTTATGCGAGTACCTAGATACTTTTTCGTTTGAGTGACTGTATTTAATGTACATTTATTAAAGCAACTTTTACAACCCTGCTAACCAGTCATGGGCACGTTACTGCTAAAATGTAATAGTGTTACAGTTAGTTACAAAATTGAAAGAGTGACTTGTTACAGTTAGAGTTACTTTGCTAAAGTAACGCCGTTGCTTCGTCGTTACTTTACAAAGAATATGAGATATCATTCAAAAATAACTTTCCTAAGATGCCTTTAGGTTAGCATAGATTTTTCATAAGACATTACGTTGTTCACGGCATTGAATTTGATATTTTGAGAAATGAAGTAAAAAAATATAAAAGAGAACATAAACGACGGCTACCCTAATCCCCCCTCCGCCCCTAAAAAAAATATTTATGGGCATAATTTGTTTGCGGGATCCATTGCTCGACACGCCGTAGTGGTGAAGGGTGGCTGGCGTGCTTTTTATAGCTGTTATGCAGGCATTATATTAACTCGATTTAGACATAAAGTAGGCTAAAACTTACCCATTATTTGGTGGCCTCCTCAAATTACGTTTTTGACACCGTGCCACTGACTTATGTATTATCCGCGGTTTTCTTGCACGTCGTAAGTGCGTGTGATGTCGGGGTGCACATCACAAATTTCCGCTTCGAAAACGACACATCTGCTATGTGTATTATTGTTGTAATGGATAGCCCAGTCCCACACAGTAATTCCGCATTAAAACGAGAGATGCGCACAAACGAAAAAAGTTGAACTGACCTTCGCAATTAGCTGCTGCGTCCGTCGTAGCCGCTCCGATTCGCTGTAAGATGACGGCCCCTTGTCCTGCCTTCCCGTGAAGCTGGAATCTTCGTTTCGTGCCGTCCTCTGGAAGAATCCAGCGCCTACATTGTCGTCCTGCAGCATGCTTCGCACTACCTCGCCCAAGATGCCCGGAATCATGTGAAGCGGCAAGTCGCCCATTCCGGGCAGCGAGACGGCTCCCGCTGGAAACGGGAGGGGTGGAAGGGTCGGCAACGCATTTAGGTCCAGCTGTCTACTCATGGTGGCTTCGCTGATCCCGGCCCTCCACCAAGCAAACAGGCCCAGGAGCTTGACGGCGATGGCCAGCTTGACTCCAGCAATCCCGGCCATGTTGAAGATGATGGTGTACGGCAGAAGCGCTAGGCCTAGCAGGGAGCCGAGCAGTAGCCCGTCAATGTCGCAGGCTTGGTGCAGGAAGGCAAGGAGTAGCAATAGTATGGCGACGATGTTCATCTTCACGGATGCAACGGCTTCGAGACTTGACTACGAAAGAAGCCGGAAAAAAGGGCGACTTTAGCGATGTCCGATCCCGTCCTGGTGTATCCTGGAACTGCGCATCTGCGGGGTGGTACGGAGATTGAGGTCATCTTAACATGTCTGGAGGTCACTGTTCTTTGTGGGCGAACTCGACTGGGGTCCGAATGCTTTCACAGCATTTTGGGGCGCACGAGGACAATGGTGACAAAAGGGTCCGTGGCCCTGGAGATCGTTATCGCCAAACAGAAAGTGGGATCTTTGTTCACCCCAAAGCTGACAGTCTGTTGAAAGCTACGCATTCGCCGGACCAATCACCAGCCCCCCTTTCATCGCCTGACCCAGCTCTCTGCTCATCGGTATGAGCGGGGGCCTGGTGACGTGGCGAAAGACAGGCCTAAGACTGGTCCAGCGAGCACGTAGCTTCCACCGCACTGTCAGCTTAGGGGTGATCATAGTATCAGACAGCAGAATACTATGATAATACGCGCAGTCACCTAGCTGTGTTTGGAGACATCTGTTTGTCCTTTGTCCCCCTTGTTTCCTTTTTCCAGGGATTATTCTCGTCAGGTGAATACAGTTTGCGGGCTTTCACTTTACAAGCTTGAATCTCACCCCCCCCTCCCTCCCCTCCCCCTTCCTTGTCTTTCGCTTAGAGTATGAAATGTTCCAATCTAAGACACTGTGTGTGGTCACAGTATTCGCCCCTTTTTTGTTTGGCAACAATCTCAGTGGCGCCGTCTGCTCGGTATATCCCTGGCACACTTTCGGTCCGGGTATATTTTTAAAATATTTACGCATCATTATTTCACCATAAGAGTGAACTATGTGTAAGAGTGGCATAGTCTACCATTTTCCGATAATAGCACGTCGATTTAATCTCGCAAACACTGTGAAACCCGCCGTCTAGTTGAGAACCAGAAGAATGTGAGGGCTATTTGCACACTGGCGCCAGCTCGGTTTCAACTCACTCGCTCGGGTTTATCAGCCAGCAAGCACGTAGCCAGGGGGGGGGGGGCCCTCCCCCGCCCCCGAAATTGTTTATTTTTCTGGGGCCTCCTCTCCCCCTCCCCCTCATACAACATTTTGTCATGGGCGCCTCCCCCCCCCCCCCCGAAACAAAATCCTGGCTACGTGCCTGTTTATCAGTATGGAGTTAGTTCACCTGCTCGCCTACGTTGTTGTTTTTTTCACTTTCATATTTTGCTGTGGTTAAATTGCGAGTCGCTTTTACTGACTACTACTTTTTTGTCTCACGTTTCTTCCATTACTAGTAAATATATTATACGGAAGTAACACTCTGAAGAATTACGACATGGGAGCTATCGATGTAAAACAAAATATTCTTTCAAGTTACAAATATGTGCGTAACGATTGCGCACAGACTGTATTGTCGTTGTGAGTACTATATGCTTTATTCGACGGGTTTGTGTTTTGACGCTAGGAGCATTCCTGAACAATCAAGACACCTGTGAGTCTTGTATCCCACGTGAATTTATACATCTATATGTGGTGAAAATAATGATATGGTGACCCAGGAGCCGAGGAAAAATGGGTCGGGCAACACAAAACAATAGTTTCGTTAGAATAAACTGCACTTAATTCATGAACAGGTTT
This sequence comes from Ixodes ricinus, assembly GCA_037355805.1. Lineage (NCBI taxonomy): Eukaryota > Metazoa > Arthropoda > Arachnida > Ixodida > Ixodidae > Ixodes > Ixodes ricinus. Next base: position 5,494 of record JAZHYW010043893.1, on the reverse strand, counting down.
TGTTTATAGACTATTTCACCCTCCCTCGCATGGGCGCTGCCATCTTGGAATCACGTGACGCGGCAGCCATCAGGTTGCTTCAACTTGTTGTTCTGCTCCCCCTCCGCGCCTTGGCGGATGCGTTGTATTCGTGTTTTTCGCTGCCTTTCACCCAGCTTTCTTGCCTTACTTGTGAAGCTGTAGTCCGATACGTCTACTCGACGTTTTAGGCATCACGAGGGTTCAAAGGTCCTTATGACAACTGAGGTTTGTTTACTAATCGTGGCGAAACATAAGAAGCGCGTATATTTATATCGCGCATTTAGGATCGGAAGACGTCAAGAATAGTCAGCGCAAGAAGGCTATCTGTATTTAATGAAACTATCCTTTTTATTCATAATATATCGAAAACAGTTTATGTTGATTATGTGAGGAAACTCGTGGAGGAAATAAACAACGAACGTTTAACTTGTATTTTATCTGAGGCTAGAAATAATGGTACGTCAACTTCAGGCGATTTGTTTGTTCATAATATCACACCCACATGGGTATGAGGTATCTCAATCTTTTTTTGCAGTGTAAACATTCGGTTGGTCGGTTTACTTATGAAGTTTAAGAAATTCTAAACCATGCTCGCTCCCATTTCGACAGTCATTTAAGTGATTTATTGATTATCTTTAGATAAACAGATCAATTTACTAAATTTATTTTAACACAAAGGTTGAGACTTCCCGCGTAACTGCCACAAGCAACTTAACAGTAGCGAGTTTTATAATCGCGTGCACAAAGAAATAACGTCGATGCTATTTCGAAATTCAAACGCGATTTTGGTACGGCGCATGCGCATGAAAACAACGCTTTTCTTTTTTTGCGTACGTTTTATTTTTTGCCAGTATCTGGGGTCCGCAAAATTTGGCGCCGGGAGAAAAAAAAGCCGTCTGCATAACAGTCACCCTAGTCCAGTGCTGTCGATGGCGGATAGAGGTTTACTTTTGGTGGCTGGCGACGCCGAAATTTATAAAACGATTCTTTTCAAACAAATAAATATCTGTTCACACAGGTCCGTGAAGTGGTGCCTAGAACTCAGTCAAACTTTCCGAGGTATTTCTCCGACGCCCTTTAATTTTATTTGGCCAATTTTACGGCAGACAAACGCCAGATTTAATTTGGCGGGCCAGTCCCTTATATCATATCTTGAGCAGACATGTACGTAACGCGTTACAAGTAACGAGTTACTTGTATCTAGTTACTATTTATCTGTAACGAGTAACGTATTTAGTTACTTTTTCAGAAAAGGAACGAGTAACGGTATTTAGTTACTTTAAGGCCAAGTAACGAGTAACGGTATCTCGTTAGTTAGGAGTAACGTGTACAACACCGCTTTAACGCTCTTGTTTTTATTCTAGCCTCAGTATGTGTCTATTGCGACAAAAGCAGATGGAAAACCCGAAAAACTAATAAATATTATGACAATACAGCAACATGTATCGTTGAACACGTCAGTCGAACAGTTCGACTGACGTGTCCAGCGATAAACGTTGCTGTACTGAACTCTACAGCTGAGAATGTCCTTCACCCAGCGAGCACAATCATGTTCGTTAATTGAACTTTCTAGAACCGGGTACGGACCGAACGTAAACCCGAGGTTACAAACACGGGAAGGCACATGACCCCCTACCCGCTGTCCTCAATGAAGGCGCAGTTCCCGAAGATTCACCAGCTCTTCTTGAAGCATAACACTGCCGTTCCTTTGAGCGCGTCAGTAGAACGACGCTTCAACGTCACCGTAAATGTATTTTCAAGGAAGCGGGGAACATAACTGATGAAAACTTCGACAGGCAGTTGCTGCTTAAGGGCAACGACTACTAAAAAGAAAACAATAAACCATGAAACAAAAACATTTGTGTATTTGGTCTTCAAAGTAACGTGAAAAAGTAACTCGTTACTTTTGAGGTAACTCACGCGTTCCTTTTGAAAATCGGTAACGAGTAACGTATTTAGTTACTTTTTGAGCGAGTAACGAGTAACGGTATTTAGTTACTTTTTTTGGGTAACGTGTACATGTCTGATCTTGAGTAAGCAAATGTTCATATAAGAATAATTTATTTCCTAGGGCCAATATCGCGAAATTCTGCTTATGAGTACTTTATAGGAGTGTTGATAATTTAAGAAATTTCCTACTCGGCCTGTCAAAATATCCTCGAGTACTGAATTTAAGAAGAAAAAAAGAAAGAGGCCGAGACGATAGTGCTTGTTTATATAAATTATCTGCGTCTTTACACGATACCTTTTTAGTCCGCGAAGTTAACTAAAGGTTGGGTTCCCACGAAAACCAAACAGTGAGTAATAAACTCGCGAGTTCATCTGTTCTGCCCGATTCAGCACATTGCTAATCAAGCTGTCGATATGCTTCTTTACATTCCCGTGTTAGTCTCTTGATTAGTTGTCTTTTCTGGAAGCTAGTGTCATCGGGTACGGCCGTAGACGATGGTAATCTGGCCTGCGCATTAGTCAGGTGTTTCGCAACCGACCATAATCAGCTACATCAACAGTGTTCGGAAAAAGCCCGCAATTTAGGCTTAAAAACACCTTGTAGTCCTCAAAGTGGCTCAATGTCACTGTTTAATTGGTTGTGTGCTACAAGGAAAATAACTGTATCACCAAATTAAGCAAAAACCACGTAAAACTGCAAGGGGGCGTACTTTTGGCCATAAAAGACCATATACCATCTCGGCTAATACCGCTTACCACTGACCTAGAAGTTGTTTGGGTGTATCTTTGCACAACGCCTTCCGTAATAATGGGTGTCTGTTACAGACCGCCGGATAATAAGAGAGATTTTGTTATTGAGCTGTATAAATGCCTTTCTGAACTCGCATGTAAATATCCTAACGCTTTAGTTACCCTTTTTGGTGATTTCAATTACCCAAATATTGACTGGTCTACTGTTTGTTCTAGCTGTGCATTTCTCAAGAGTTTATTGACCTTTGTTTAGATTTTAGCCTATCTAATGTTATCACTCAACCCACTAGAATTACCAATCGCTGCAGCAACGTACTCGACCTATGTTTAAGCAATGACCTTTCACTCTTCAGCAACGTCACATACTTACCCAGCATTAGCGACCATCTCGTCATTGAGCTAACATTCTCTATCACTACTCCTAAGAAATCACGTTATTGCAAATTCATTCACGATTACGCGAGAGCCGACTACGCATCTATCAACACCAACCTCGAAGAATTTTATCACATATTCTCTGTTAACTTCGCAGAAAGGACGGTCAATGAAAACTGGATTCTTTTCAAAGATAGACTAACATCCCTAATCAAACGTTTCGTTCCACTCACTCGAATTATATCCGATAACACTAACCCTTGGTACGATAAAACAGTTCATTGTCACTCCAACAGGAAAAAAGAGCTTATACGAGGGCAAAGGCTCTTAACACTAACGCATCTTGGAACGCCTATCACGAATGCGCTAGGGCCTACAAATCCGCGATTCATGATGCCAAATCCAAATTTTATACTCATGACCTCCCCAACATTTTAACCAATAAACCTAAAAGTTTTGGAAAGTAATTAACCCAGCACTCTCTCTTCCATTACAATTCGTTGACGAGTACGGCCTTCCACTTTCTGACGAACATAGTGCTCTTGAAACTAACAACTTTTTTAGCTCAATCTTTACCAATGAAGACTTGTCAAGTATGCCCAACTTGTGCCAACCCCTTCATCCTCCTATGAATCCTATCATGATCGACCACTCTGGTGTACTAAAGGCCATTGATCAGCTGAAAGTGTCTTCTAGCTCTGGCAACGACCAAATAAACTCGAAAATATTAATAAATACTAAACACGTCTCTTCAACTTTCCTCTGCGACATTTTCTCGCAGTCTCTTCAACTTTCTGAAATTCCATGCGATTGGAAAATCGCTAACGTCATCCCCGTTTACAAAGCAGGTGATCGCCAACTAATCAACAACTATCGCCCCATCTCGCTCACCAGGTTGTCGTCTAAACTCTTAGAGCATATACTCTATTCTAACATAATAAACTTTCTAGACTCCCACAACCTTCTTTTCGAGCATCAGCACGGCTTTCGCAAGTCATACTCATGCGAAACGCAACTAACAGCTTTTCTTACTGACGTTTGCTCAAACTTTGATTCTAATAAGCAAACTGACGCCATATTTATTGATTTCTCCAAGGCATTTGACAGGGTCCCTCATCAACGTCTCTTACTGAAACTTAGAAATATTAATATCCATCCCTCAGTCGTCAAATGGATCTCCGAATTCCTCACAAATCGCACCCAGTACTCATCTATTAACAACACCAAATCTACCACCTGCGCAGCAACCTCCGGCGTCCCCCAGGGAACCGTTCTTGGTCCCCTTCTATTTTTAATATACATTAATGATCTCTACCTCAACATCTCCTCTTCGATGCGTCTGTTCGCCGACGACTGTGTAATTTATAGACCTATTAATTCAAACCACGATAATCAAATTTTGCAGAATGACCTCGCACTTATAACTCAGTGGTGCCACAAATGGCAAATGGCTTTAAACTTTAATAAATGGAAATCTCTATCATTCACCCGCAGTTCACATGTTTCATCCTTTTCTTATCACCTTTCCACTATCCCAGTAGCTACCGGTTCCTCATATAAATCCCTAGGCGTTCACCTGACCTCTGATCTGTCATGGACTACTCACATAAATGCTGTCACTGCCGATGCTAACCGTACTTCGGATTTCTTCGCCGTAACCTCAGACTAGCTACACCTTCAGTAAAACTACTAGCTTATACAACCTTGGTCACATCTAAACTTGAATTTGCTTCATCCATATGGTCACCATGGCAATCATATCTAACTAACAACCTTGAATCCGTTCAAAACAGAGGTCTTCGTTTTATTTACTCTGACTACTCCCCATACACTAGCATATCAGGATTACGCAAATCAGCTAACCTTGACTTACTTTCTTTACGTGGAAGGGTGTCACGTCTCACTCTTCTTCACAAAATCTTTTACCACAACAACCATCTAAAAGATTCTCTACTATCACCTCCCTACCGTATTTTCCCTCGTTTTGACCACTCATGTAAACTGCGCTCAATTACTTCGTCATCTGTCTCTTATGAAATGTCGACTCTGCCATCTGCTATTGACTATTGGAACTCATTACCTGACCTCATTGTAAACATGACTGTCACTAACAAGTTTGCTGCAGCCGTTAACCTCTTTCTTTCTGAAATACAAGTATAGGTTACAGTGTGTTTTTTATTAACTATTTTTGTTGATGTTTTTATTGTGTTCATCCCTTGTATAATGCCCCCTGGGGCCCTCAAGGAAAATAAATGATAATGATGATGATGATGATGATGATGATGATAACCGCGTGCACGTTCAAACCGGAACCAACCAAATTGAAGCAACCTAATGGCGCCGAGTGCTTCAGCGCCCTCTATCCGCCGGTGAGGCAACTACTCAAATGAAAAGGTCT
>JAZHYW010043888.1:0-30415 GCA_037355805.1 Ixodes ricinus | reverse complement strand
AAAGCGTCTATAGGTTCGCGTCGCTGCTCACAATATTAAATTTTTTCAAGCACTCTGTGGGCACAGGTAAAACGCTCTAATACCATAAAATAATTTTAGGCGTTTTGCTTTTTTTCTGTAAAAATGTCAAAAACGCCCCCTCGGTCAATTGTTGACGAACTTTGACAATTAAATACTGGCGATCTACTTGGGTTACATCAATATTTTTTATGTCTATGGAGAGCCCCAAACACGCTCTTTATAGATATTATAAAATACTTTATCTGTATTAAATATCCTTAGCTGGACATTTACGTTAATGTTATGCGAAAACCCAAAAGTACCAATTTTAAAATCGATTTCCTGAAAAAAATTATTTTTATTTTTTTTATTTTTTGTTAAAATGTTGGTATGATAGTTGTCTACTCGAAAAGCAAGTCGAGAAAGTGTATATTTTGTTTGTATGTTCTATATTTAAGCATCAATATCGTACAAAAACGCGTTTTTACGGCTTGAAAGGGACTTGCGAATTGCGCGTCTTCACAAACTTGGAAATATTTTTGCATTTTTTTTAAAGCTCCCACATAAAAATGAAATACAGTAGTTCCACCCTGTTATATTTATTGATCATTTGAATTTTATTATAGGCGGCAAGCTACTTTGGAGCAGTTCAAAGAGAAAGCAACACTTCTTAACAGACCAGCAGGCGTCGTAAATTTTTAATGTATAGAAATCGGCAGACGTCGTATTGATTCGGGGCCTTCATTGGCCTATATTAACGTCCCGCCCTTTCGGAACCAGCAGATGACCACGAGCTTTCGCGCTCGTTGTGTTAGATAGGACGGCCCGTGACAGTAAAGCGAGCAGCGTACCCTGTGTCACGAGGAGTGAAATGGTACGAATGTGTCGTTGACGCGGCGAACAGTGACGGCCACCCAGGAGGAGTCAGTCAGTCAGAGTATTGCAGAAGGGAAAGCAAAGGAACTGTTGCCTGGGAGGATGAGAACACCACGGCCTTACAATATCAACGGTCAACAACAGTTCTGCCTGCCAAAACAACGCCGCGTGCGAGCTAAAACCGGCGGCGCGGGAACGCACACGAAGATGGGCCGGTTTCGTTAGGGATGTGGGAAAATTTTGAAACCAGCCATCCGTGCACGCGTGAAACGATACCGCGTATTTGCCCAAGCTTCGAACGCCCTATCCTAGAAATGGCCGTGCTCTGCAAAGTGGTTGTCATGTGCTTGTCCTCCGCGTTTTATTCTTTCACTTTTATGTACTCTATCTCCCTCCGCGGAAATCCGATAGCACCGAAGGGTTATCTCTTTAGGAATCAGCAAAGCCCGAGACTAGCATCAAAAACGAGCGTGTCGGTAAATATACTTGTGTCTATTCTGCCCGGAGACTAGTTGGGTCGAAGTCAGCCTCCTTGGTAACTATAACCGTTTGTGAAGAGTGGTCTTCTCCCGAGATAAAAAGTTAGCGCCGGCTGACGTGTTTTTTTAAAGGGAAGGGTTAAAGAAAATGTTTGAGTAACTGCATGCAGTAACTACCTCAAAAGCTCCTCTCCCGATATGAAGCTCGAGGCATGTTACGTCTCGGTTACCTTCTCGCGCACCGCTGCTCGAAACTATTCTTCACTTTGTTCCGCACAGCCCCGACGGATGTGAGGAACAGAGTGAAGAATAGATTCGAGCACCATCTGGACGCCATCATCCTGCCAGGCTTCAGTGTCGTGGGACTGGACTCGGCGTCGGTCAGTTAAGACTTTTTTTATTTTATTTCGTGAGTGTTTCTTTATGCCGCTGAACTTTGTTTCTCAGGTGCGGTTCTGCTGAACTTTTCTTTTATATGTTTCGTTACTAACTGTTTGTTAGCATTGTTTACTTGTTTGGTTTATTTCTTCATGGCGTAGCGGCCTGACGGTGCTGTAGAGAGCGTGTTCGCACGCATTTGGTTGTGTCCCGTTTAGGGAATGCCCGGAGGAGTTGGTTTTTATTCTTGCCGCGTGCGGCTGAGTTATTCTGTCTTAATTAATTTTTTTTCCTTTACGTGTCGTCGACTTCTTTGTCTGACTCTCCACCAGGCGTGGACCTATCGCCTTGCCACCGCTCGAACCTAAATCTTTTATTTTTTTACCGCAATTTTCGTTAAGATGGGAGTTGGGTAATTTTATTCTTATTTATTTATTTTTATTCCCTACCCTTCTCCGTCACAATCTCTCCGTGTGTTTCAGATCGTTTTTGTGTCATCAATTTGTGTATTACGGAAGTGAAAGGCCATTCCCTGGTGATCTGTGCGATGTGCGGTGAACAAATCCTAGCGTTTGGTTTCGGAAAGAATGGTATATAATAGATCAATGATGTGATGATTTTTTATGTCTCAGTAATATGACAGCTAATAGCTAGTCATGCTAGTTTACAGTGAAAGTTTTATAAATCTAAAAAAATACAACGTCTGTGCCTCTTCGATACTGAAGGTCTACTAGGCCTGCTGATTTGGTTAGATATGTTTCTCGTGGTTTCCCGCTCTTTTCAAAACATAAGTAACTATTAAATAGCACAAAATGCGTTGATAAGTGATTACAAAACGCAGACGAAAATTCAAGAAAACTTTTTACAATTCATACAAGCGCACGTCTTTTTTTTTGTCTGACTTAGGTCTTGCAAAACGAAGACGTCTTTTTCCGATATTGAGGCTTAAATATAGAACATACAAACAAAATATACACTTTCTCGACTTGCTTTTCAAGTGGACAACTATCATATCTACATTTTAACAAAAAATAAAAAAAATAAAAAATGGGTTTTTTGAGAAAATTGATTTTAAAATTGGTACTTTTTGGTTTTCGCATAACATTAACGTAAACGTCCCGCAAAGGATATTTAATACAGCTAAATGATTTTATAATATCTATAAAGAGCGTGTTTTGGGCTCTCCATGGACATAAAAAATATTGATGTAACTCAAGTAGATCGCCAGTATTTAATTGTCAAAGTTCGTCAACAATTGACCGATGGGGGCTTTTTTGACATTTTTACAGAAAAAAAGCAAAACGCCTAAAATTATTTCATGGTATTAGAGCGTTTTACCTGTGCCCACAGAGTGCTTGAAAATAGTTAATATAATGTGGACTGAAAATCCACGACGGGAGATCGAGCGAAACATCCGACCCACGACGGATGTGAAAAACACTGCTTTCTGCCGCGGCCTCTTTTAAAATTCGGCAGTTGAGAACCAGAAATCCGAAGGATTTCTGGTTCTCAACTTACGAATTTTATTGCTACTGCGTTTTTAGAGACGACGCCATAACATATATTTTTTCAGCGAAATTAAAAATTCGACCCTTTTTGCCTGCACGATTTGAGATGAAACCACCCATATATATTTTTTTATTTGCTTTATTAAAAAAATTACCTGTTTTTCACTAGCCTTTTTCAACACGGGAGTTTGATTCTTCAATCCGGCCTATTTCTGAAAACAGTATAAAATAATAATTAACTGTCAATTTAATTATATCGTAAACTGTAGTTTAATGAAAAACATATATAAAAAGCGTCACACTAACACAAAAGGAGTTATGATTTTTTTTTGACTGTTGAGGAAGTTTTATTTGCTGTAATACTTCAGCAAACAGCTCTTTCCGCCAAATCGCTTTCTATCAGCTTTGTGCACACGGTGCCACTGTCGCCATTGGTTCTGAGGCCGGTTCCAAGCAAAAAATGAAATGTCTCTCGGCTGCACCAAAAAATACCCCCCCCCCCAAAAAAAAAAAAAAAAGTCAACGTTGTAAATTTATGGTTTTTGAACTCGAGGACGGTTACGACAGTGACGTTCTCTCAGTTTTAATGAGCACAAAGCAATGGCATAATCTCATTAAAAAAAAAACGGCATGTTTGTGTAAAAGAAAAACAACAACAAAACGTATATATACTGACCGATGTAAGATCAACCTTAGATGTGTAATTATATCTGTCTGTGCACGTCTCACACAATCACTCCCTTTGTCAACCTGAGTGCGCACGCATACAATTTTTTTTATTGTTTTCTTTGCATTCTGGTATGCTTGCATAAGATTCCACGTAATTGACCGCAGAAGTGGAAGAGAGAAACAAAGCTCTCGTCTTCGATTAGTGCAGAAGAGCACCGCATTTTGCTATTTTTTTATTAGAAACATTTGCATGGTAAGCATTAAATTATAGACAATAATAAAAACGTATTTCTGATTTTTGTTTTTGCGGGAAAGGGGTATTGTGAGAAAGGTACGTGTTCTTGCGGAAAATCATCATAGTGGAATGTGTGTGGCTTAAATGACGATTTAAATCATCTTGATTTATATTCTCGACCCCGAACTCAATAGATTCGTGGTAGATTAATTTCAGCATATCAATGCCTCGTAGATTTTGTGAAAAAGTGCAGTGGTTGTTTCTTGTCGGAAGCCAGCCTGCAGTGTGATTGGTAGATGTTAAATTTATTTGCTGGGATATAAAAGAAGCGGAGAACAGCTAAATGACCTTTTTTAGGTCTGCCCCAGCCCTCATGCAACGTCAACCTCAACGTGGGGGCTCGAAGAACCAAAGTTCCGTCCGTGCGCGCTTCCGCCGCCACAGCTGCGCACGTGAAAATTCGCCGCGTGCAGGCTGCTGGCCGCGTCTCACTGTCCATCGCCAGCCTCATTTAAGCTATGTACAACGTCATAAAGGTGGCATCGAGAAGGCCCCTTTGACGAACTGACATTCGACGAGTTGCCCCATGACGAGTTGGCCTTTTCGACCAGTCGACCTTCGACAAGTTGTCCTTCGACGAGTTAACCTAGACGTAGCTTGGATTTTTCTTATTCAATGACATCTCCAATTTGGGCTTTTTCGGTTTTCCTGGCCGATTCTGACGGAACCGGCTTGGGGGTTAAGTTTTCGGTGTTTATTAGTATTTACCGACTACACGGAATCCTAATTATAATTCGGATGTCGCACGCACGACATATTTCCTGCTTCCCGCTTTTATTAAATGGTCAAGTAGTCACGTTTACTTTTTTTAACCTATGTAAGAAGTAATTTGCCTCAATCAAATGTTACAAAATGACCTTTTTTGTTTTTACTATTCGATCGATAAACTAGAGGAGCGTCATGCAGGGGCGGTATTAAGGAGGGGGGAAGGCGGGGGGGGGCGGCCGCTCCCCCCCTCCCCCTAAGCTTTCCAAGGTCAACTTTTTTTAAAATTAAATCATTGATATACACCAGCCAGAAGTTTAGTTTTTGGCAACATAGCAAATATTTGGTCAACAAAATAGAACTCGGCAACGTTTGGACCGTGTCATATCTCAGCAGACTCCCCCCCCCCCCGCCGAAGGCCTACCGCCCGCCCCCCCCCCCCCAGGCCTGACCCATAAATCCGCCCCTGGCGTCATGCCAGTATTTAATTAAAAAAAGTCAACTAAAAAAAAAACATTTTTTTTATAAGGCAAACTTTTACATTATTGTGTTCACGAAATAATTCTCAAATTAACTGTAGAGCGTGTTGGTAAAGTTGACACAGAAATAGTAAAACAAACTCGGGAAAAATGACGACGAACATATCTTTCAAAGATAACTTAGTCGTCCCTTGTCCCGTGTATGTTTTATTCTTTCTTTGATGATTCTTATTATCGGAAAACAAACAGCGCAGGGACAAGGACAGAGTAGAAGGCGGTAGACAACACACAGCGCTGACTTACAACTGAGCTTTATTGGCACTGACAACCTGTATAAATACAAAATTTGCCCGAACCAAAAGCCAAGAAAAGAAACAACACTAGAGGAGGACTATACACGTGTTCCTAGAGTCATCTGCAGGCGCCGTTGTTCTCCGATCTCAGTAGAAAAATACACTCCTTTTCCGTCAAGGCAAGTGACGGGGCACTAACACACTCTGAACTCGCTTGTCCAATGGCGCGTGCTTCTATAATCTCACGTGTCAGCTTATCTTTTTGTTTTCTGATGACCGTGCATCCTTCAAAATCCGGAGTACATCCGCAATCGCGGCAATGCACCCCAAGGTGCCCCGACACAACCTGAGACACATTATAACGATGCTCTCTTAAACGCTCATTAAGACAACGTCCTGTCTGCCCTATGTATCTCTTGCCACAGGACAGGGGAATAGAGTATACAACACCCGCAACGCATGTAACAAACTGCTTTTGGTGTTTCTTGGTACACACCTGTCTCCCTATTACATGAGAATTCACTTTTTTGCACATCATAGATAGCTTGTCTGGAGCCGAGAAGAGCACGTGAACACCAAGAAACACCAAAAGCAGTTTGTTACATGCGTTGCGGGTGTTGTATACTCTATTCCCCTGTCCTGTGGCAAGAGATACATAGGGCAGACAGGACGTTGTCTTAATGAGCGTTTAAGAGAGCATCGTTATAATGTGTCTCAGGTTGTGTCGGGGCACCTTAGGGTGCATTGCCGCGATTGCGGATGTACTCCGGATTTTGAAGGATGCACGGTCATCAGAAAACAAAAAGATAAGCTGACACGTGAGATTATAGAAGCACGCGCCATTGGACAAGCGAGTTCAGAGTGTGTTAGTGCCCCGTCACTTGCCTTGACGGAAAAGGAGTGTATTTTTCTACTGAGATCGGAGAACAACGGCGCCTGCAGATGACTCTAGGAACACGTGTATAGTCCTCCTCTAGTGTTGTTTCTTTTCTTGGCTTTTGGTTCGGGCAAATTTTGTATTTATACAGGTTGTCAGTGCCAATAAAGCTCAGTTGTAAGTCAGCGCTGTGTGTTGTCTACCGCCTTCTACTCTGTCCTTGTCCCTGCGCTGTTTGTTTTCCGATAATATGAATGACCAACTAGCCCACTCTTCAACACTACTGTAAATTCTTCCCCTCATCACATTTGGTGTGATTTGTAGTGTTTGTGTAGAAGAAACGAACTTTTGAGAATAATTTAATGGTGATTTGGCTCATTGACCCACCGTCTAAACAGCGATGTATGCGAATATATATTTTTCCATCTTACTTTGTAAAGCACCTTGGTTCAGTACAGTCATGAAACCTCTTCTTTGAACCTAATAAAATTGACACTTTCGTTCTATTTAATGTGAAGGTCACTCACTCGTTGGGTCGTTAAATAAAGACGCTCGAAAGCAAATGGCTATTTATTGTGTAAAAATGTAACGCCTCCACCAAGTAACCGTTAGGGCTTGTGTGTAATCATTCACAAAATAATAGTCAGCCTGCATGTCTGCGTAGCTCACGAAGACCAAGAGTAAGAGGTTTCAGACGATACAGGGAGGACTACATGTCACCACGAGACGAAGTCGGCAAACCATGACACCATTCCAAGCATGTAGGACTCGTCCGGAGGCATGTGCTTGGCGCCACATTTCTGAAAAGTGCAAGATCATGTTGATGGCATGGCTGTGTCAGGGGGTTGACTCAGGGGTTTTAGATTATTAGTGGCAAAGAACAGAGTCAACCTACCTTTATGTTCTGAATGATTGCGCTGAAGTTGGTGTGGGAGGTTTGCAAAAGTTCCTAAGAAGAGGAAGAAGAAAAACGAAAGTCGCGGCACCGTTTACGCACAAAAAATAAAAAAAATAAAATAAAAAACTCTTAGATTAAAAAATATATTAATTATAGTTTATTTAACTTTTGTGTTGAATCGCAGCGGAAGGCTGTGACACCTACAGTCCTTAAAAGGCATTCTTACGCAGCGCAAAGTAGTGCGTTCAAGACTTTGATAGTACAAGGCGCATAGCCTTTGTCCTTAACGTTATGTTTGTGTTTTGTACCATTGAAACATAATTTATGTTCTAGTGAAATTTTCAAACGTGATATTTAATATGTAAATATGTAGCATGTTTGGAGAAAGTAGAAACTAGACTTCTGGTTGGCAACGCTGTCGTTGCCGTCACACCATGGACGATGTGACTTACTGAAAAAGAAAAATTTCTTCAGATTGAAAGTTTTCTATTTAAAAGTTATTGTGTAGGAAATGAAGCTTAGTTAGATATTTATCTGAGCAAATAATTTGAACTTTAAAATGACACATGCTGTATGCTTAAAGGGGTGATGCAACAATTTTTGTACTTTGCGCAAATACCGCTTAAAACGGATCCCTGACGTTAATGAGGTATAAAACACGCGTTCGTTTTATACCCCACGCAATAGAAGTCCCAGAAAAAAAAAATTAAAGAAAAACGAGCAGCGTTCTCCGGCCCCCTCAACTCGCAGCCAGAACAAGCGGCCACGTGATCTGGTGCCGATTATATGCCGCCAATGTTGATCATAGCCACGCGCTGTGGTTGGCAAAGCACAGGACACGCGCTGAGTTCCAGACTCGGCTCGGTTATGGCTCGGCTATTGTCGTCGCTGCAGCGATTGGACACGCGCCACTACCCGAATGCTTCTCGAGCTAATAATTATCACGAGCCCAAATCGAGTGCCCACGCAATGCTCGGGTCCAATCTATGAACCGCATTCAAATATAGTCATTGGGGTGTATTGCGATCCCCACGTTACGTCATCAAATTTCGCAATGGAGAGGTTGAATGAAAATGGTCGCTTTTGTCCTTAAAATTACACCGCAACAAAGGAGTTTCTTAGCCAGTGGCATTGCGTGTGAGTATCCTTGAGCCCCACTAGTGCCAGTGAGCTCGTGTAAAGTGAAAAAAAAAAATTAAATTGAATACCGTTGCACCGCTTCTTTAAAATGTCCCCTGACAAATGTAATTGCGCCAACTGCGCTCTCACTTCCGTTCGCCGTAAAGACTGCGGAATGGCAGGCTCGTCTCCGCCGAAGGCTCGTGTCCTTCCTTCGCCAACTCGCTTCCAAAAAAAGAAAAAAGAAAAAAAGACACATTTGGAAGAGAAGCGCGGCAAATTGTGTTCAACGTGTAGTACAAACTTCGTTCTGAGCCTCTGAGCGAGTCGACGGAGCGATCGTTCAAAGAACGCCCAAACAATAATAAATGCAGAAAAAAAAAAGACAGAGAAAACATGTCTAATGTTGCCGGTAAAAAAGAAAAAAAAAAAGAAAAGAAAAACGTTTATTTGCTATGTCGGTGACAGGTCAAGAATGAAGTGGAAGTTCCTCCACCTCTTTCCACTTACGTAGAGCGAACGGTGGAGAGGATGCGACCTCCTCTCCACCGTTCGCTCCGCTGAAGTGGAAAGGGGTGGGAGGAGCTTCTACTTCGTTCTTGACCTGTCGCCGACTATACATAGCTTCCATTGACGTCATATAAGACGCCATTGCTCCGTACCATGCTCCTGTGCCCGCACCTTCTGCAGCATACATTTGGCAACATCAAATTTGTTCTTATCGTCAAGGATTGGCGTGAAGAACAAATACGATGGTACGAAATGTGTGCTGCAGAATGTACGGGCAAAGGAACATGGTACGGAGCAATGGCGGCTGATACGGTGCCATACGACGTCACGTGCAAGGCATGTATAGTGCCGCATGCCTTTATTGGCGTTGCAAAAAGGACAGAAATAGCTTCCCTCCTCCACGCGTGCTTCGTCAGTCATTTCTCAACCGCTTTAATAGTCAGCATCGACATTTTCATGCAGGCGAGACATTTCGCAAGTGCCTTAGATTGGAGTTGACATTCCATTGTCCAGGCCTACCTGGTCCCTTGCGTGACGGAAAAGTCTCTAACATTTCCGCGTGGCACAGGAAGTGAAGCGAAGAGTTTCTGTGGGCCCTACTTCCGCTCGACGTGCAAGGCCTCTGTGAAAGCATACCTTGCCATCCCGCCGATCCCACTCACAAAATGGAGACTGCATAGCTGCGCGTCGACCACGGTACATCAAGAGGTTCCAGCCACGATCACCAAATATACTTGAACTTGTGAGTAAATCGGACGGTACACGAAGTCCGAAATTTCTCGAACACCGCAGTGTTATGACCCGTCAAACCGTCTGGCTTCTACGGTGGCTTGCGCCGAACGGGCGGAGTGGGACAATGCGCGTGTCTTTCCTCCCGGCTACTTGTCAGCCACGATGGGAGGAAGGGAATCAGACGGCGCCGACTGTCTGCGGGAAAATCGTCCAAAAATCAAGACGCGGCCAATCTGCGGTACCTGGAACCGTCCCCGTCCCCATCTCCCTGTGTTTGTGAGTGCGTTGGAGCCTCGTCGAACCGTCTTTCCTAGGAACAGGCTTAGCCGAAAGCTCGGGGCCTGGCTCGTCTGGCTGCCGTCGGTCACGTCAGGGTAAGCGCCGCCCACTGACTCCTCCTCTCCCGCAGGTGCCAGCGAAAACCCCGACCGTTCGAAGGACGGTCGTCTTCGATCTCAACATTTCGCTATGAAATAAACCTGTCGTTAGGTTTGAAGCTCGGCTTCTCGATTACCTCTCCGAAAGCCGTCCCTGAGGTCTGCCGTACGCCAGCGGTCTTGCCATGCTACCCAGAGAGACTTGCTCAGCGTACCGGAGCAACAACAGACAAAAACGCTTCTTTGACACCGCGTTAACGACGGACTTCCAACCACCGTCATTTTAACTCTCGCACTGATACACACTTGAGGAGCCAGGTGACATCACTTTTAAACTGGCTCTTGACTGGCTGTGGAGGCCCCTAGCTTTCCGTTGCGGTTCAATACAAGATGAAATGAAGTATAGCTTGTTCGCGCCCCCAACTTTGCATTGTTACTGCATGGTTCGTAATGAATGTTCGCTCACAATGAAGGTAATTTAAACTTGAGTATTAGGGAAACACAAACTGGGAGGTCTGATGCGGGTCGCGCGCAGACGTCCCGAGCAAGACGGAAAGGAATAATTAAACTCCGATCAAAAAACCAAAACAAAATAAATTAACTATGGATTTGTCGAACGCTTAATCTCCGCCCAAATGTCATGCTAGCGGTCCGAACCGAACGCCATAGTTTCAAAGCATGCCGTCATCTGATTCCGAGCTACGAGCGATTTTTGGAAATTTTCAGTGATAAAATGGTGACCGACGAATATCACGAATACCTGGAGATGAATGGGGTATAGTAATCAACTACGGGTTTCGGGGAAAAAAAATGTTCCCGAAGAAATTGCCTTGAAAAATAAAACCCCGGCAAAAATTGGTTCCGGAAAAAAAAAATGGTCCCAAGTGGCAAGTAGGAAAAAATGGTTCCAAGGTGCTATAAAAAACATATTTACCCCGGAACCCATTTTGAAATAGAAGACACAAACCTCGCAAATTTCACCCAGCAAATTAATTCCACTCAGGATTGGTCGGTTAATTGTCGATCATTTTTCTAACCGGTTAATCTGTCAAAAGTTTATTTTTCTATGTGGTTGTTACCGAAACCGCCTTTCTTGTGTCAAACTCAACATCAAGCATTCTGATCGAAAAGGCAAACAGCGCACAGTAAACGGGGACTAAAGGAAGTGCAGGACAGGCGCTGACTCTCAACTGAACTTTAATCACATGAAAACAAAACAAAGAATCTATTGAAAGAAATGGCGACATTGGCTTCCAGAACGCTAGCAGTGTGTGTATACTGATGGGTTTTTAGAGCTGGTCAACTTTTATCTGTAGTAAACTTTTATAACGGTAAGCTTTACGTTCAGAAAAAGGAATTTGTATTGGTTCGTCTGTGGCGCCTGTGCTTTGTGATATTTTTTCAGCCAAGTGCGATAGGGCCATATTTGAAAAACTGAATGACGAGCGCGTTTGTAAAGTGTTTCGTTACGTGGATGTATTTTTGGTTTTGTTTATTAGGATGGAGGGCATATGTAGGCAGATGTCGTGAGGTCTGTTTTAGAAGTTTTCACACATCATTCGGAGGGGCTCACTTTCACTCACGAACTTCAGAATGGGGCTTACCTACAATTTTTGGATTTGAGATTAGAATTCATCGCTAAACACGTTTGCTGGTCTCATCACCCACGCTCAAAGAAGGGTCTTCTTCCATATGATTCATAGCACTCTAAGCTGGTCAAGGAAGCATTGCCTCGTCCATACCTACAAGCGGCACTTGAGAAGTCATGTCATCATGTGGTTAACGATAGTTTTGCCCGGCAGGTTGAGGGACTGACAGTGGCAGGTTTCCCCACTTCGGTTTTATTGAACGTTACGGAGAGTTTATTAAAGAAACTCAAGGGGGAACCCCGTCCCCGGAGGAAAGGCCAAATAAGAGACCGCTCGTAATACCGTATCTCCATAAAATTTCACACAACTTGAAAAAGTTGCCTTGAGGTACGATGTGGAGAAGACGCCGTGTAACCGAGCTTTCGGTTGCACGTCAAAAGATCCCCAGGTGGTCCAAATTAATCCTCAGTCCTCCGCTGGGGCGTGCCAGATGCCCGTCGTTGGTTTGGCACGTAAAACCCCCAAATTTGAGGTACGATGTGCCATTGGTGTTTTCCGCTCCGTGTAAGCCGGCGCAACTATGCGCGAGAGTTGGCGATAAGAAGGACAAAGGCCCCGCTTGCTCGGTGAAGCATGAGAATCAATATGTTGTTTGCAAGGTGGGAGTTCTGTGCACGATTCCACTAACGTCTGGAAAAGCCTACATCGGTGAGACGGGCAGATGTGTTAATCACAGATTGCGGGAGCATGACTTGTCGTCGCGATCAGTGGTGGGAGCTGTAGGGGGGCATCTGCCAGTGCATTGTCATGGATGTGGGTGCAAACCTATCTTCAGTAAAACTGGTATCATTGGCAATGGAAGGGACTGAGTGAACAGAGAAATTTTAGAGGCGCATGCAATTATCAAAGCTGGCGCGAACTGCGTAAGCCAAACGTCACTGGGCTTAAGTAGTAAAGAGATTGTTTTTTTGGACACGTGGTGAATGTATCTTGTGACGTGGGTGGGGTTGCTGTTTTCTTTGTTTTGTTTTCATGTGATTAAAGTTCAGTTGAGAGTCAGCGCTTGTCCTGTTTGCACTTCCTTTAGTCCCCGTTTACTGTGCGCTGTTTGCCTTTTCGTCAGTATCAACCAACTAACCCACATCGCCACCCTTAATCAAGCATTTAATGACTGACGAGATTTCTGCTTCTCTCTGACGCCATTTTGTCTAAAAAACATTGTGATTATAAACTTGTCTTTTTTTTGTATTGTCTTGGAAGATCGACCAATGCCTCAATGACAACCTGCGCTCGATAAACGTAAATTAACTTATCGGAAATGGTCATATATTGCGGATATAGCTATCTGCTGGAGAATATGATTTCTTTTTGAGTGGTGTTCTGATTGTCACATACTTTCGAATCATTTAAATATAATACTTCGTAGCTGGCAATTGCTTGACGTCAGTGAAAATGTGCATGCATTTCTTTCAGTGGTCTTTCTTACTTTTGCTATCGGTCTATGGCATCTGAATGTATGCCAAAGAAACATGCAAAGAAACTACGAAACGAAATTATATGACCATTAAACGTACTGTTATGCATCGCTAAGCTCGAACGCACGTTTTTATGATTACGTTTTTGCAATTCTTCACCGCTGCTATCAACCTCCAGATTAATCTAATAACATAATTATTATTCGATTATAAAGGTTACCGTTATCTGTTAAAAAGTTCAACCCTATTAGCTATTTGTTCCCATTTGATCTAGGTTAGCAGCAGACGGTTGGAAGCGCCACAACATGGAACTAAAAAGGAATTCTTACTTTCTCACCCTGTGCATCGCATGCGCGAGGCCCGGGTGACTACGTGCGCGCGCACGGTGCACATGCACATGCACACTCAACGGCAATATGAGCTGGCCCATCAGCTCTGCTTACCGGCATGGTTGTCTCCATACCACGTACTAGTCTCAATATGCAGTTGAAGATAGCTTGCCTAAAAAGCTCATCGTTCTGAAAAAACAAACAAACAAGTTTTCAGTGAACGTTTATTGTCTATTTTGTTTTTCTTTTCATTAGCAATTAATCTGACGCTTACCATTGCTGAATCTTCAGCATAAGCGTAGCACAGTCGCACGACGGCACAGATTTTTCGACTCTCCTGGAAATTCAAGGCAACCAGACGCTTTGACATATCGACAGATAAGGTGGAAGCTCTCATCCCTCTGTGCGTGTACACGTAAGGAAAGCAACTACGAGCGCACTTGCTTTCCGGCACCTCTCTGCTCCTCGACATTTCCCTTTCGTTCACGGTAAGCTTAGTCGGCCGTGAACCTCCGTGCTCACGTTTCGGTTTCGGTTTCAGAACAGTTGAGTTTTTTGGCTTTATTATAAAGATACGTGACTGCAGAAAAATATTGAGTGGGCCGTGGCACCATTTCTCGCCTAAGAAAAACAAAAAAAGTTTTTTTTTATAAATTGGAATAAAGATTGGGCGTGAGTTTTGTGATGCTGCTATGAAACCGGTCAGGAAAGCTAAACTGTCTTATGAAAGACTTCTTCCGAGACGTATTGCGCTCGACTGTCTCCACATTGAGGAATTGTTACAATATCGCAAAATGGTAGCGCAAATATCTTCACGGGGCATCTCGGTTTTGAATCCCGTCTTCAAGACTGGGCGCTCCCTAGGGATGAAAATAATTATCAGCTAAATATGTCACTAGCACAATGGCTGTTTCAGATAATAAATAAAAAAAGAAGTACCGGCCGTATGAATTTTACTTCTGCTAATTCTGTAAACTTTGAATGTATACGAAACAAACTGATGATCGAACTAAAATGGCTTCACCAGAACGCACTGTTTCAGCATTAATAAGGTTTCACGAATCCCAGCAATAGACCGATCTCACCAGCTACAGTTATTAGTCACAGTCGGTGACAGGTTAAGAAGGCTCGCGTCTCGCGTGGAGGTCGGCATCTATGCTCAATTCTTAAACTGTCACCGACTACATTTTGGTTACGTTCGTAGCGCCACCAGCGACAACGCCTTCACGAGCAACGGAGAATCATCGCTTTCGAACGACGTTCTCTTTGCACAGACTTCTGCGTAAACTTTATGTTCGCCGTAACAACCATTCTAGAGTCACTTCCTAGCGCAGGCAATGTGCTAAAAAAAAAAAGAGGGTGTAGCCATTACACCTCATGTCCCATACACGACAACCCAAAACTTCAGTTCGACGTACAGCGCGCTGACGTCGAACTGACAGCTCGAACTTTTGCGAGAGGGTTGATGACGTTGCGATATAACATATTAAACTGCTAAAGTACGTATCAAAGTCTACAAAAAAAAAAAAAAAAACCCACAGAGGTTTTGCAGCAAAGCCAAGAGAACCCCAATAACTTTTTGTTTTGTTTTTGCAGTCAGTCACACGTGCATTAGCTATTTTAATAAGTTGTACAACTCGGCTATCAAGCCTCTCGTGAAATTTGGTAGCGTCGGTTCAACGTCAGTGCGCTGTACGTTCAACTGAAGTTTTGGGCTGTCGTATATCTGACCACAAATGTAAAAGTATACGCATTTTTTTTTTTAGTGTGCATTTAACTGTCTACTTGTTCCGTCGTTTCTGTCTATTGGCGACGTGCGCGATCAAAAGAGCCGCTGTGGTCGGCCTTCCACGATTGGCCGAATGCTGACTATGACGTCAGCAAAGGATTTCTCATCGACGGAAATAAGAGGAATGTAGGAACTTCAATTTTGACGGTGTTGGCAGTGTTGGTTTCAGAGCGCAATGATTTCAAATCAAGCTTCCACTAAGCTAATTACAAACACCATCGAACCTGTTGTTACCAAGGTAATGACGTCACGAGAGTGAAGCATACGAGGGCACCACCAAAACATCTCGCCGCTAATAGTGCGGGTTGATAGCGCAGCAAGTATTTGGCGCAGCGAACGACCGAGCGGACGCGCCAGGAAAAGGCGCCAGGCGTTTTAGGAACATGTTGTCAGCTGACTTTGATCTAGTAACGTTGCTCGCTGCTGGTCTGCGCTCGCGTGACGGCACCAGCCGTCTTTTGCACTGCTGCCTGACTACAGTGTACTAGAATACGAGGTAGTGTTGGGACCGCGGAGAGGCTTGCGTGAGGCGTGTGGTGCGGAGAGGCGTGCGGCAGCACAGCCCTGCTTGAAAGTACGAGAGTTCCTCAACCTGCCGTTGCAGCTTCCCCATTTAACTGCATGGGTGCCGTTGATCTATCACAAGCCGCTTATGAAAGTTCACCTCACAAGCTATGCGCAGCAGTGCTGTCAAGGACTTCTCAAATGTAAAGCGAAAAACAAGTTTGCAATAGCTTTTGCTTGGGGAAAAAGACGCACTGCACAAAATTCTTAAGGGGGACACTACCTTGAATTGCACATTTTAAAAAAAAAATGCATATTCAGAACTGCAGAGTTTTGGCATGTATGAATAACAAGGAACACTCTCACAAAGTCTTGTCAATGTGCACTGACAAACAATGTCAAAAATAAGTATTCTTTATATGTTGGTGAGGTGTGCTGCTCTGCGTAGCACTCGTCATCCACAAGTGAAAATAGCTGAAAGCAATGTCGGTACATCAGAAGAAGTTTGAGGAAGACATCACCTACACTGCTGGAAAGAATTTCTGACATTTAAGACGCAAAAAGAAAATTTTAAAAAGTCATCTTCAAACTTTAAGTGCATTTATCTCAGCTTCACTTTTGGCAGCAAATCCCGCCTTAATAAAACTATCGTTTCAGTATGAAACTACCGAGAGACTTAATAGTTGCGGATTATATGCCGAAACTTTATTGAGCCGGTAGCTATGAACTTAGATTTTACAATTTCATGTTCCTTTATTATGAAAAATTGTAATTTGCAAAACTTGGCAAATGTAAAAAAAACAAAAAAACTTTCATAATTTTTTTTTATTTGAAAAATGCATATTTTCTGAAATTTCTTTTCATAGTAACCGGCAACAAGTATTCCAGTATGCATTCCACCAGAAAAATATGTGGTGATCAACACCGTTTCTCAACGATAGATTCATTGAGCAGATTCCATACAAAGCTACGTTTTTGGGGTATAGTACCTCATAAAATTGGTTCACAGGGCTGAAACTTTGCATGCCCTCCTTCTATATGGCTACAAATACCACCTGCGAATCTCACACCGATTGAGTTAGCAGTTTAAAAGTAGACATGTCCAGGTAGTGTCCCTCCCTTAAAGGCCCTGCAATCATAATTAAGCGTCTACCTTTTTTGCGGTTTCCACGTCTCTTGGAGTTCGGGCAAGCCAGCGGGCACGGAGAGAGTCACTAAATATCAGTGCGTCATATTTTAACCGGACGACGCGGAAACCTACTCCACCGACGGGGGCGACCCGCGGTACCGAAAGCGCGCGTAATGTGACGTCTTAGGTCCTGGGCTTACTACTGGTCAGAGCCACTAAAAGCTTCTTTTTAGTCGAAATACAAAATATAAGGGGCGCGAACCGTTTCAATTATTTATAAAAGTAGTTTTTGTTCAGTATTTGAGATCAGAAAAGAAACAAATGCAGTTTATAAAGTACGGAAACAAGAAATGATCCGTCGACATACCCGCCACCAATCGGTGGAAAAGGCGGCGCCTACTAGAAAGGAGTAGTGGGATCAGGCGCCGACACGGAAAGGTCCCCGGATGTACGCGGCGGCGCTGTGGCCGTAGGGACCAAAGGGCCCGGCCGGCTCTGAGCGTTCCCAAGGCCTTCGGTGAGCAGCTTTGTCTTGTGGTTTGGCCGTTTCGCGGTATGGCAGCGCGAAGCGGCTCCCATTCTGAACTGATCTTTACCCCGTGTTTGCTGTCGTTTGTGACCAATGAAGTGTCATGCCGAATTTGTGTTTAATCGCGCAGCAAATGCAACGAGAGCCGCTCTAGCTGCCCTCTACATAGAGCCTATCCAGAACACGCTTTAGTGGCGCCCTCTCGCGCCGTCGACACGGAGTACGGCGGCCGTGAGCGCTCGCTCAGCTCACCACCCCTCGTCTAGTTCACGGCCACTCAAGCAACCAAGGACGTCATGAAGGAGGTTATTTTTGCTTGTTTTTGTAATTTTAATTTGCCTATAACTTCTAAAATAAATCGAAATTCGAGAAAAGAAAAGTGTCATTAAGTTACTACGTTCAGTGCGCTCAGGTTTGGTGCAAATAAAAAATTAGTAAAAAAGCCATTGCAGGGCCCCTTTAAGATGCATGGGGTATCGATCGTCCAAAGGGTTTCTGGTCGATGCGACATTTTTAACACGGTTAGGTGTCCTGGACAGGATTTGTAAATAATGAAATGGTATATGGCCCCATATTGCTCAGCAATACCTACTCGCGTTTCAGTACGACACAAGCAAATATTGAGTTAGAGTGCCAAGGTCTTACTATGTGGGTACGTGCTTTCATACTTTGCACTGTGCAGGAAGATCATGGATCCACACGTCTAACGATACAGGTGCACCAGGAAGGTGCAGGAGCTCTCGGTTGTCTTGCTGCATGACCTAGCAATTTGGATCAGCTTCTTCCACGGGTTTGACTACGAGCCCTAGACTCGCCGTGTCTACAGTGCGGACAAGGGCACAGGCGCGTGATTCTATACAGGGTGTCCCCGAAAAAATTGACAGTTTTTTTATTGCAAAAATAAACCATGCATCACCGAAAGCTCATTCTCCGCCCAAAGGTATCGGTAGAGGCACGAACCAGATCCCAAAGTTTCAACCTGAACCGATATCTTATTCAAAAGCTATAAGTGATTTTCTGTACATTTCAATGGAAAAATGGTGGCCGACAGAGTTCTCGAATACATGGAGCTCTATGGCGTCAAAAACCGAAAATGGGCGAAAATTGGCCCCATATTCCCATTGAAATTTTCAGAAAATCACAAATACCTTCATGAATAATATATCGGTTCGGGTTGAAACTGTGGCATCTGGTTCGGACCTCTAGCGCCCCGTTGGGCGGAGAATGCAATCGGCGATACGTAGTTTATTTTTGCGGTGAAAATAACCCTGTAATCTTTTTCGGGGACACCCTGTACTTGGGGACAACCTTATTCGCGACTCCAGCGGCCTGGGGACGCCACTATCGGGCAAATAGTGGTCGAATCCAGGTCGTGCCGTGCCACGTGCCAGCTCGACGAACAACGCTGGGGCACCGGCAACCATTGGACTCAAAATTGGTTCCCCGCGTTTTATCTTTCACGTTTCGAACCTGCCGATGTGTGGGGTAAGCTAACTTCAGAGGCTTGACTTTCTTCGGAAACGAGGAAAGGACTGCCACTGTCCTTCACGGTGCTGATGAACGTTTAGAAACGCAGAATATCTGGCTCACGCGGTTACATAGGTCGCGTGCAGAGCAACCTGGGTCTGGCGTTACTACGGTTACGACACAGCCACCGGTGAACTGTTCTGTCGCGCAAACCACCGACAACATGGACACGGAAGCCAGAAGAGCGAGCAGAAATCGCGAGGGACCTGTTGCGGCCAGTTCAGTGTTTTCCCGCTAGGTGCCGTTCGTTTTGCGAGTCGCGAATACCGGCATATATACGACAATGAAGTCCAAGCCATCCAAGCTATGGGCTCCCGTGCGCTCGCGCAGCTTGAGCGTCTATCAAAGCTGTGCACGCGAATTATTTGTGCTTTCTGAAACGCCACAGAAAGTTGTCTCCGAGTAAAGCTCGGCAGATTGCGTTTTTGTACGAGGACTACCGCATATAGTATGTTTCTTTTTAGGTGCAAGCGAAGCCTAAACTGCAATCACGAGCATGTTACCCTGAACGATGCACACAAGTGTTTACCTTTGCGATCTGAGGATTCAGCCTAATCGCCATCAGATGTTCCTTACAGGTCGCCATCATCTCGGTGGCGAATCTTGCAGATTTTGCAAACTGAACGGGATCTAAAATTAAAAACAAGTAAAGTCGGCAAAATTGCTTTGTTACCGGCAAACAGGACCTCCAGAGTTCCATGACTCAACATATTATATCATAAACAATCAAAAGAAGTTACGTTTTACAAGAGAGACCTTTGGCTATTAGGTAAACTAATGAACGGGTCTAGCTGAATGTCGTTCTGGTGTTCGGTCAATTTTGCTGCTCTATCGGTTTCATCGCATCACTATACTTATCACTAAGGCCTGGAGATGTTGAAAAGCACTAAAAGAACTTTCGTGTCCTTGCAATGCATCAAAGGATAAAATTCCAACTTCGCTGTTAGGGCGGTGGCGCCAGAGGATTGCAAGAGAGACACGGTCAATGTCTGTGCAATACAATGCCTCCGGATTGATCTTGATCAGGTTGATGTACCCATTGTGACACCTTGCGGGCAAAATGTGTAGCCGGATTGGCAGAATACCGATCAGTCTGCACACTGCACCTTTTAAGAGCCCTGTGACATCCCCAAAGCCGCAGTCACATGTACTGATAATACATCATACAAAAGACAGTCTCCAGACACTGTCTGAGGAATTCCTTGTATGAGGGTTCTGTCACATTGATCATAAAAGGCTGTCTGCAGATACGTGAAATACATACAAGTGCACGAAGCAAACATGCTTTGGGAAAATTTTCTTGCCCGTCTCGGAGAATGACACAACGCAATGGTTCAACAAAACATAGACAATTAATCCCCGTTTTCGTCCGCGCCGCGACACCAAGACCCCGTGCTACTAGGCGGACGTACTGCGGCAGGATGCCGTCGCTGCTCGGCAGGTATGAGACGAAACTCTCTGGTATACTCCCGCGGCGTCGGATGCGCTTTCTCCTGCCAGCTGGTGTATAATATTCTGACAAAGTCCATCAGACAGCTGAACCGCCCGAAACTCTTCTTTGCTCGCCAGGGTTCCCCACCGCGAATCGGGTGTGATGGGCGCCGCAATGGCCTTACTAAAACTCTCTAATAAGGTACAATCCCATACTGGCTGGGTTGGGGCAGTGACGAGTGTTGTTTGCATTCGAAAATGACATTTCGCGAGCCATGATCGCGAGCAGTTCCGGCGTGTCCGCTGAACAGGAGAATCGGGGGACCCTCACTAGAGCGCTTCCCGTTTCCGCCGCGGGGGGGCGAGGAACGAGCTGTAGAGTGGGCAGTCGTTGCAGATGATACCACAGTTTCTCTGGCCAACGACCTTCACGGCATAGATTGGAGCCCCAACTTTTTTGCGGAGCAATTGGTTCAGAGGTTCTGTTATCTCGGCGCATTGCGGAATGAAATCTCCATAGAACGCAATCATCCCAAGATACCTCTGTACGCTTTTGATGTCGTGAGGGGGGGGTACTCCGATATTGCGCGCAACTTATCTTCGTTCGGGCGCAGCGTGTCGTTATCTACAACAAAGGCAAGAAGGTTGATTACAGGCGAGGCTAACGGTACTTTATCTGGATGAATCGTAAGGCCGGCCTGACGCATTCGTTCGAATATGATATGAAGCTGCACGAGATGCTTCTCGAATGTTCGTGAAAACACAGCTATATCATCCATGTACGCCATCACAAACTCGTATTTCGCGTGGCTGAGAACAACTTCCATTAGGCGTTGAAACTGGCGGGAGAGTTGAACAAACCAAAGGAAAGGCGAGTGAATTCAAACAACCCTTTGTGGCAAATGAATGCAGTCTTACATATATCAGCTGGATGAACTTCGATTTGAAGAAATCCGTGGTTGCAGTTGAGGGTTGTGAAAAAAGTCTCGTTTCCAAGGGACTACATTATGGAGGAAATACTGGGGAACGGGTAACTGTCTTTGACTGACACTTCGTTTAGGCGCCTGTAATTAACACAAGCTTTGCTGTGCCGTCCTTCTTTGGAGCAAGGACAACCGGCGAAGGCTTTTGACTCACGTATTGCGCCTGTCTCGATTATTTCCGTGAGGGCCGCATCAAAAAGTCTCGCTTGTGAAAGATGTCGCGGGAAGGGAGGAGGGGGGGGGGGGGTCCTTTGTAACGATTCGGTGCCGTAGGAGATCGGTTTTCCCAGGTCTTTCCTTGAACATCGACAAGAAGGGCTCCTCAGCAGGGGACGGGGCTGCTGCTTCTGGAAGCTGCTACGGGGACACTTTTCCACCTCCTTGTTTACACTGCCTGAGAGCAAAAAAAACACCGTCCCGCTAAGTTCAACGAAATCGCGTCCCTAGGAATGGAGTCCTCTCGTCTGGTAAATGGCGTTAGTGTCTCATTTCTCAACCGATAGACAAATCGCCCTCCTCTACGACGAAATCCCGACCGAGGATCATGGGTACCGGTAATCCAGGCAAATACACAAACCGTTTCCCTCCTTTCTTGCTCTGACTAAAAAAGAAAAAAGAAAAATGCAGTCTTAAGGCGTTTGCAGCAAGTAGTACGTAGATCCCGGCGCTGCCTGCAAGTTCATACCGGCTGTTTGGAACTCAATCTTTTTCGTTTTGAAAACCTCGAATACCCCATCTTCTCCGATAAGTGATATGTTTGCGATATCTAGGAGTCTGGCGATTGGAGCGCCGAGCACAGTAAATGTCATAAGCGGCTCGATCGACTTAGTTGGGGGATCAGCTCTACGTACCGCGGGGACGGGTATTACCGTTTTTCCTGGCTCAGGTATGTTAAGGTCGGGGAGCGCTGGCAAAGGCCTCTGGGAAATTGGCCATCTGCGGCAGTCATCTTTGGTGTTGCGAGGCCCGGACCATCTGTGGACCTTAAAGTACCGTCAGGGCAGGACCTCGCGCCGGTCCACTTAAAGAAGCTGCGTTAGGATTCAGCGGGAAAGCAGATGCACCCAACATCTCATGACCGAGACAGGCCTCAACGAGCCACCTGCCGTCCGCCCCAATAACGGACGCGCTGAGTATCTCATGAACGAGACAGTACTCAGCGGGCCTCCCGAAATCCACCACAAGAGTGGACGCATCGGGGTTCTCATAGCCGTGAGAATCCAAGGCCGCAAAGGACCTTCCGCCGTCCGCCCCAACGGCGGACGCGCCGAGTACCTCATTACAGAGACCATACTCAGCGGACCTACCGAGATCCACCGCGGAAGTTGACGCGTCTGGGTTCTCATAACCGTGAAAATCCGGGGCCGCAAAGGACCTCCCGCCGTCTGCCCCAACGGCGGAAGCGCCGAGTACGTCATTACAGAGACCACTCAGCGGACCTACCGAGATCCACCGCGGAAGGGGACGCGTCTGGGTTCTCATAACCGTGAAAATCCGGGGCTGCAAAGAACCTCCCGCCGTCCGCCCCAACGGCGGAAGCGCCGAGTACCTCATTACAGAGACCACTCAGCGGACCTACCGAGATCCACCGCGGAAGGGGACGCGTCTGGGTTCTCATAACCGTGAAAATCCGGGGCCGCAAAGGACCTCTCGCCGTCTGCCCCAACGGCGGAAGCGCCGAGTACCTCATTACAGAGACCACTCAGCGGACCTACCGAGATCCACCGCGGAAGGGGACGCGTCTGGGTTCTCATAACCGTGAAAATCCGGGGCCGCAAAGGACCTCCCGCCGTCTGCCCCATCGGCGGAAGCGCCGAGTACCTCATTACAGAGACCACTCAGCGGACCTACCGAGATCCACCGCGGAAGGGGACGCGTCTGGGTTCTCATAACCATGAAAATCCGGGGCCGCAAAGGACCTCCCGCCGTCTGCCCCAACGGCGGAAGCGCCGAGTACCTCATTACAGAGACCACTCAGCGGACCTACCGAGATCCACCGCGGAAGGGGACGCGTCTGGGTTCTCATAACCGTGAAAATCCGGGGCTGCAAAGAACCTCCCGCCGTCCGCCCCAACGGCGGACGCGCCGAGTACCTCATTACAGAAACCACTCAGCGGACCTACCGAGATCCACCGCGGTAGGGTACGCGTCTGGGTTCTCATAACCGTGAAAATCCGGGGCCGCAAAAGACCTCCCGCCGTCTGCCCCAACGGCGGAAGCGCCGAGTACCTCATTACAGAGACCACTCAGCGGACCTACCGAGATCCACCGCGGAAGGGGACGCGTCTGGGTTCTCATAACCGTGAAAATCCGGGGCCGCAAAGGACCTCCCGCCGTCTGCCCCAACGGCGGAAGCGCCGAGTACCTCATTACAGAGACCACTCAGCGGACCTACCGAGATCCACCGCGGAAGGGGACGCGTCTGGGTTCTCATAACCGTGAAAATCCGGGGCCGCAAAGAACCTTCCGCCGTCCGCCCCAACGGTGGACGCGCCGAGTACCTCATTACAGAGACCACTCAGCGGACCTACCGAGATCCACCGCGGAAGGGGACGCGTCTGGGTTCTCATAACCGTGCAAATCCGGGGCCGCAAAGGACCTCCCGCCGTCTGCCCCAACGGCGGAAGCGCCGAGTACCTCATTACAGAGACCACTCAGTGGACCTACCGAGATCCACCGCGGAAGGGGACGCGTCTGGGTTCTCATAACCGTGAAAATCCGGGGCTGCAAAGAACCTTCCGCCGTCCACCCCAACGGCGGACGCGCCGAGTACCTCATTACAGAGACCACTCAGCGGACCTACCGAGATCCACCGCGGAAGGGGACGCGTCTGGGTTCTCATAACCGTGAAAATCCGGGGCCGCAAAGAACCTTCCGCCGTCCGCCCCAACGGCGGACGCGCCGAGTACCTCATTACAGAAACCACTCAGCGGACCTACCGAGATCCACCGCGGAAGGGGACGCGTCTGGGTTCTCATAACCGTGAAAATCCGGGCCGCAAAGAACCTTCCGCCGTCCGCCCCAACGGCGGACGCGCCGAGTACCTCATTACAGAAACCACTCAGCGGACCTACCGAGATCCACCGCGGTAGGGTACGCGTCTGGGTTCTCATAACCGTGAAAATCGGGGGCCGCAAAAAACCTCCCGCCGTTTGCCCCAACGGCGGAAGCGCCGAGTACCTCATTACAGAGACCACTCAGCGGACCTACCGAGATCCACCGCGGAAGGGGACGCGTCTGGGTTCTCATAACCGTGAAAATCCGGGGCCGCAAAGGACCTCCCGCCGTCTGCCCCAACGGCGGAAGCGCCGAGTACCTCATTACAGAGACCACTCAGCGGACCTACCGAGATCCACCGCGGAAGGGGACGCGTCTGGGTTCTCATAACCGTGAAAATCCGGGGCCGCAAAGAACCTTCCGCCGTCCGCCCCAACGGTGGACGCGCCGAGTACCTCATTACAGAGACCACTCAGCGGACCTACCGAGATCCACCGCGGAAGGGGACGCGTCTGGGTTCTCATAACCGTGCAAATCCGGGGCCGCAAAGGACCTCCCGCTGTCTGCCCCAACGGCGGAAGCGCCGAGTACCTCATTACAGAGACCACTCAGTGGACCTACCGAGATCCACCGCGGAAGGGGACGCGTCTGGGTTCTCATAACCGTGAAAATCCGGGGCTGCAAAGAACCTTCCGCCGTCCACCCCAACGGCGGACGCGCCGAGTACCTCATTACAGAAACCACTCAGCGGACCTACCGAGATCCACCGCGGAAGGGTACGCGTCTGGGTTCTCATAACCGTGAAAATCCGGGGCCGCAAAGGACCTCCCGCCGTCTGCCCCAACGGCGGACGCGCCGAGTACCTCATTACAGAGACCACTCAGCGGACCTACCGAGATCCACCGCGGAAGGGGACGCGTCTGGGTTCTCATAACCGTGAAAATCCGGGGCAGCAAAGGACCTCCCGCCGTCTGCACGAACGGCGGAAGCGCCGAGTACCTCATGAAACAGACCGTACTCAGCGGGCCTATCAAGATCCACCGCGAACTGGTACGCGTCCGGGTTCTCATAACCGTGAGAATTCGGGGCCGCAAATGACCTCCCGCCGTCCTCCTCCTCAACGGCGGACGCGCCGAGTACCCCATGAAAGAGACCGTACTCAGCGGGACTCCCGAGATCCACCACAAACGGGGACGCGTCGGTGTTATCATTACCTCGAGGAACCCGGGCCGCAAAGAACCCCCGAGTACCTCATGACAGAGACCGTACTCAGCGGGCATCCAGAGATCCACCGCGAACGAGGACGCGTCGGGGTTCACATAACCATGAGAATCCGGTGGCGCAAAGGACCTTCCGCCGTCCACTCCAACGGCGGACGCGCCGATTATCTCAAGACAGAGACCGTGCTCAGAGGGCCTCCTGAGATCCACCGCAAAAAGGAACGCCGGGGTTCTCATAGCCGTGAGACTCTGGTGCCGCAAAAGACCTTCCGCCGTCCACTCCAACGGTGGACGCGCCGAGTACCTTATTATGACTAGGGTTCGGAGTTTTCGGTTTAAACCGATAAAAACCGATAAAAGTACGCCGAATCCATTGTCGGAAATTCGGTTTTAACCGAAAAAGGTCATTTTTTTAGGGCAGCGTCGAGTTGGGTGGGGGAGGGGGGAGAGTGAGACAGAGAGGGCTTTGCAAGGTTCGACATTGTGTGACGTCTTCGTGATTGCCCTCTTCCAAGGTTCAACATGCAACAAAAGAGGCCTTAGATTGGCCTTCGCGGGACATCTGCTGGTGTCTGTACGGGCATCACCTCAGACGGTCACGTCGTCAGAATGGGAAGGAAAAAGAAGCGCGCTAAAGATTATGCCAGCGAATTCCGCGAATTTGAGGTGTGTCCTGACGGAAGTTCGA
This sequence comes from Ixodes ricinus, assembly GCA_037355805.1. Taxonomy (NCBI): domain Eukaryota; kingdom Metazoa; phylum Arthropoda; class Arachnida; order Ixodida; family Ixodidae; genus Ixodes; species Ixodes ricinus. The sequence continues at coordinate 4,030 of JAZHYW010043888.1, read as the reverse complement.
AGGCCTCGTTGTATTTGTGCGTTATTCTTTGAGTGATCACAAAGATCACAGCTACAGGGATCATCTGATCCAATATTCTTTCATATTCACCGAAAAAAAGGTAAACTTTTTTGGGAATAATTAGACACCGAAAAAACCCGAAAATTGAATTTTTAAATAAACACCCAAAAAAGTACGCCGATTTTTGAAAAAATAAAAACCGAAAACACGGAACCCTACTTATGACAGAGTCCGTACTCAGCGCGCCTCCCGAAATCCACGTGTCGGGGTTCTCATAACCGTAAGAATCCGGGGCCGCAAAAGACCTCCCGCCGTCCTCCTCAACGGCAGACTCGCCGAGCACCTCGTAACTGAGACCGTACTCAGCGGGCTTCCCGAAATCTACGTGTCGGGGTTCTCATAACCGTAAGAATCCGGGGCCGCAAAAGACCTCCCGCCGTCCTCCTCAACGGCAGACTCACCGAGCACCTCGTAACTGAGACCGTACTTAGCGGGCTTCCCGAGATTCACCGGAAAAGGGGATGCGTTGGGGTTCTCACAATCCTGAGGGAGCGGCAATTGATGGCCTCGGTAGTGCGGACAATGCCATCCTCCGGGCGGCCCGAAGGCGACAGCGACAGATGAACCTTGAGGACCGGGGTTTCCGCGTTGGCGGCAGATAGCAGAAGTCTACCACCGCCGGCTCTCGCAGTTTCCCTGCATTCTAGTTTGGGGCCGTTCGCCGCAGTCCCGTGGCACTTGTCCTGGCTGGCCGCACCGGGAACAGCGGAGCCAGGTCAGGCTCCCATTATCTTCACGGGTCGTTTAGGAAGACGGGTGTGATCTGTCCTCACTTTCCACATCTCGCTTGCGTACTTGCTGCGGGTTGTGAAAACGTTTCTCGCTAAGATATTTTGCATATGCGCGCTCGTGCCCGAAGTGTTCTCGAGGTTCATGTGCGCGAGGATCAAAGTCGACCGATTCGTAAGACTCATTGTGCCTTTCGTATTCCTCTTGGTGTTGAGACCATACGAAGGTTGGTTCAAGGGCAGCGCTTCCTGGTGGAGGAGGCCGGTACCGAAGTTCAGCAAGGATGTCGGCTCTCGATTGTCGAGGCAGCCCGTGCCATCTCGTCCAGATCACTAAAACTACGCCCCCTGAGGTGTGGGAGGAAGCGTGGGTGCCTCTGACGAATAGCCCGTGCTACTTTTTCTGGATCTGGGGCCGCCGCATCAGCAAGGTCATACAGCCCCTGGAATGCCATTACAAACTCTATAAGCGACTCTTGCGGGTGTGCATGCACGGAGCTGGTTATTCATCCGGATTTTGTAATCCGGAGGCAGGAACTCTGCTCTGAATCGCGAAAGAAAGTCCGCCGTACTCGATAAAGTTGTTTGTCTAATTATGGTTGCCAGTGATCTGAAGCTTTATCTATTTGAAATAACAGGAAACGCCTTTTCGTCCTCCACAAATGCTTAAACAGTTCGCGACAGAGCAAAGCAATATAACTGAGCTTCCTTACACCACATCTAATGATGAGGAAGTCGCGCACTTTTGAATCAGGACGATCGGCAATTGCGTCTGCTCTGCACAAGCACCAAAATGGCATCGTCCACAACAATGTTGTAGAGCTCAGAACCGATGATGGTAGCCCTATTACTCGTGAAGAGTGTGCCAATGAACTCAATGCTATTTTTGTCAGCTGTTTTTCTGACCTCCCTATAAGTAATGATCAAACATACATGTCCTATGACTACCTCCCCATGTACCCCATATCAATTAGTCCTGAAGGCATTGTGAACATAATCGATTCCCTTAAACTACCCTCCTCATGTGGTGTAGACTGTATAAAGTCCAAGTTTTTGAAGAATACTAGAATGTACTCCTCCATTTTTCTTGCGAGCATATTTTCTCAATCCTTAGAACAAGGTATCTTGCCAGACGACTGGAGGGTAGCCAAGGTGGTCCCAGTTCACAAAGGAGGTGATAAATTCAACCCTCGAAACTTTCGCCCGATTTCATTGACCAGTGTCCCAAGCAAAATTTTAGAGCATATTATTTACTCTAACTTAGTAAATTTTCTAGAATCAAATAAGTTTTTTTGTCCCTTTCAACACGGCTTTCGAAAAACATTCTCATGCCAAACACAGCTTGTGTCATTCACGCATGACCTTTATTCTATCGTTGACGTTTGCTCCAAAGTAGATTGCGTATTTCTAGACTTCTCTAAAGCCTTTGATAAAGTGCCCCATACCTTACTCTTGTCCAAGCTTAGTGAACTAAATATTGATCCGGCGGTACTCACGTGGATACATTCATTTCTAACCAATCGTAAACAATTTGTCAACGTGAATGACACAAGCTCTGCTATGGTATCAGTAACATCAGGTGTTCCTCAAGGTTCTGTGCTCGGTCCGTTATTATTCCTTATACATTAACGATATACCCTCTCATGTATCCTCAAAAATGTCTTTATTTGCTGATGACTGCGTTATTTATCGAAAAATTACCCATGATTATGATTCTAACCTACTACAAAACGATATTAACTCTGTTTCCAACTGGTGCGACTCGTGGTCCATGGTACTAAATTCTAGCAAATGTAAGGTTATGAGAGTGTCCCGTTGTACTTCATCTCAGCCCCATTATACGCTAAATAACCATCCCCTTGAATTAGTTATGGCCTATAAGTATTTAGGAGTTCATATTACATCTGATTTATTATGGAGGACTCACATTAACTACATCATTAACAACGCTAATCGCATGCTAGGCTTCCTTAAAAGGAATTTTTTTTTAGTACCCCAGTCTTTGAAGCTAATTCTTTATAAAACCCTTGTACGATCAAAGCTTGAATATGCATCTTCTGTTTGGGACCCTGGTCAGTCTGTACTAATTGATTTGATTGAAGCCGTCCAAAATCGTTCTGTTAGATTTATATTTTCGAATTACCATCGGACAGCCAGCGTTAGCACTATGAAGTCTAATCTTTCTCTCCTGAATTATCAACTCGTAGAAAAGTAGCCCGTCTAAGTCTGTTTCATAAAATTTATTTCGCTAATGAGACGCTGCGTAATAATCTAATTATACCTCCTCTTTACGTTTCACCTAGACTTGACCATCAACACAAAGTTGGTATCCCATATGCTCGCACCAACATCTTTTACCATTCCTTCATACCGTCTACATCCTTTGACTGGAACCACCTAGCTGCACCCGTAGTCTCGATCATAGATCACGACCTTTTTCAAAAAGCCTTGGAATGTATTTTTTTCTAATCTACACTGATTGTATTACCTGTGTATCCGTGTCTGTGTTTTTTCAATATATCATGCAACCACTTCCCCTCTGTAATGCTTACGCCCTGAGGGTAAAATAAATAAATAAATAAATAAAAAATGTCGGGGAGCAGAGTGCCGATACTCTAAGCGCAGCTCATTTGGTGGCTCTAGTGTGGCTCTCTCCAGGGGACCTAAACTTTTCAAACACAAAGTTGGAGCCAATATTTCAGGGAGCGCGCCGATTGGACGTCGGCGAAAAAAGCGCGGAGTCATCGTCGTGATAGGCCGATCGGTGCGCTCCGTCAACTTCGGCCTCAACTTTGTGTTTGATGAGTTTAGAGGCCGGCCAGAGCGCTGCGCTATCAGTCAATGCGACCTGCAAAAGACGAGTGAGCACGGTTATCCCCAATTCCCGACGCAGCTTGGTAGTCCCAGCGTTTCGAGACGAACATTACAACTGACTTTTTTCTGAGTACACCGAAAAAACCGGAACGGTAAGCGAGAGCCGTAGGTAGTCCCTCGAGGGCGGGGTTCCAGCAGGAGTGGATGATGATGGTGATGCGCCTTTGATGATGCGAGCCTGCCGGGACTGAGCAATGCCACCTAAAAGACAAGGCCTGTGCGTTTCCTCCTCTAAACGTCATCGCTAGTAGATCCCCTCAGCGCCCCCTAGGTAGCACGGATGAGCACCATTGTCTACTACATCGTCTGCGACATCGTCTGCTCCATCGCCTGCTTCAGCGGTGATGCTCGGAACGAGCTCACATTAA
>JAZHYW010043884.1:0-27302 GCA_037355805.1 Ixodes ricinus | reverse complement strand
CGTCCTTGTATGGAGCGATTTCACACGTATTGCTATGCTTGGGGATTACGGTGCACCATTGACAACAGAACAAGAGGAAGGATGTTTGCTGCTGCTTGAAGCTTTAGAATCCACCCCTCGCTTGGAGCTGTGTCTGTTGAAACGAACGAAGTCTTACGCTTTGGTGTTCTTCGCTCTTTTGCATCGGTGGGTGTGTTCCCTGACACTGTCGGAGTTTTGAGTGAGTTAGGTTACGCTAGGTGAATTTCGTCCTTGCTTATTCGGAGGTGCCTTTTTGTCCTTCCTTGGAACATAAGCTAGTGCAGAATATGTAGACCAATTTAGCACCTGTTTGTTAGCCCTGGCATTAAAGGTGTGCTGCGCAGTTAGAGAAGACTCTTCATTTTTTTAACGCAGTTAGGGCCGTTCTAATTCATGAACTGCAGTTCGGGCAGTGCGGAAATCGGCTGCGTGCTGTCTGGAGTAATTTTTTTTTCTCCCTGCCATCACTTTGAATAGAATAGGGATGTATTCGAGTGTGTGTCGTCGCAGTTAACGCATTCTGTTGAGCAGAGTTGGAGCAAGAAAATGAAATGTTGGACTACTTCGTTAAACATTAAGGACCCAAACAGCGTTACTGACAAAGACTTGTAAAAGCGGACAGCACGGGCACTAACTATATTTCGGTACACCTTATGTTGTACTGCAGCGCAAGCTCATAGCGTTGGGAGTTGCCCTTAATGCACGAGTGCTTGGGCCTGTGCCGCCTAGCGTGCCTCAATGGCCTTCTGTTTAGGGTGATATGCCACCCTTTGTTGTACTTCGTTCCAGCCCGATCCAGCGGGCCGAGCCCAGCTGAGCACGCGCGCCCTGCACAGCACGCACACTCGTAACCGGTACCCAAGCAGAGCACAGCCCGTGCCGGCGCGCGGCTACGGAAAACGAAAATATGTCGCCGTAGCACAGTCAGCGCCACGAGCGCGTGCAGGGACACGCTCTTTCACGTGCTTCAGAACAAAAAATAAAAAGAAGAATTGGAAACAAAATGGCCAGATGTCATCACCCCAAGCAAAGCGCACATGAAGGCACCCTAGTGCCGCCGAGATGTGTTCTAGAGCAAGGAGTTCGCGCTTCTGGCCTTTCCTGCGCTACATCTTAAAGTGAAACAGAGTATAGCAACAGACATCTCAATACACAAGAATAAGAAAGGAGATTAAGAGAAATATAAGGGGACAAATAAAAAGGAAGCGAACGAGGAAGAAGACAGAAGAGCTGCGAATCTGGAATAAAGAATACTATAAATAAATAGAAGGTAACATACATGTTCCTATATTTTGCGTAACAGGAAGAAACGAAAAGGAAAGGCATTTTCAGAATAAACTGGCTAATATGTTGAAGAACAAAAATTAAAAAGAAAGAAATATAACGTTGACTTTTTACATAGCTTTAGGAACAGAGGTTCGAATAGAACAATTCCTTCACCGGTAATGTCACGCAAGGGGCGCTGACACATGCGTCTGCTTTGAATAAAATCGACTGGAGCTTTATATTGTTCTTTCCAGCGCATGCCGTGGAACCGCTTTAGGACTCGGATGTGTGTAAACCAGGAGAGGTGCATTTGCTTGCACTCTTGAACGAGTATTGCTGGATGACCTTCCGGAGAAGATCGATGGACAGAGTAGAGCATGCCCTCACAGCCTCATATTCAGGCATCCACCCGTTTGGCCTAAAGTTACTGGATCTAGAGCCATAAACTGGATCGTGGAAAGTAGCGCCAAGCACCTCGTAAGGTCACCTTTTTGACCTCCGAAATGAACAATTTCTCCTTGACCTCTCCATTCTTGGGGAGCCGTTCTAAATTCACTGGTGACGGGTAGCCTTAAAGACACGTTTCTTGTATACCAAGATTTTGTTATCCCCACACCGGCGAAACAAGCGCACATCTTCGTACCACCACCAGACGCGGTGTCGGTGCTTAGAGGCACTGAAAAATGATATTCCTGTTCTGAATTCCGCAGGAAGAACAATTTAACTGTGAGAGATCCGTGGAAATGGGCGTGATTGGTAAGTTGATTGCATACACAGTGCTAAAGGCGCTTATATTGGCGAGGAACGCCTTCAGTACGATGATGCTCCATGGTGATCTCGGTGCGACTGGATTAGAACGACCCTCACGAAGCTTCGAATATTTAAAGGCGCCGAAACGTCGATGGTCATGGCAACGGAGACCAATTAGCCAATCACCTTGCGCGGTTTTGGTCGTCTGTATGTTAGTATTTGTTTGTGTTCGGCTAGCAGGCAGGGAAGGTAATGGCGCTACTTTCCCAGGATCCAGTGACTTTAGTTTGGCCAAAATAGACTTTTTCCCACGGAAAAAATATCTGCTATCCAGTAAAGGTATTTGTTTGTAAGCGTAAGCATGAGTCACAGTGCTTATACATTATACAAAGAACAGACTGCAGTCATCAGTAACTGTGATATCCGTGGTTCGACACCCGCGTGCCAAGTTTCTTTTTGAAAAATCGTTGCCATGCGGCATTCGAAGCACGGAGGTCATGGTGACTTGCTTTCGACACTGTTTGCAGGTCTGTCTTTTGTATGATGTATGAGCAATGTGACCCCGGCTTAAAGGGATACTGAACCAAACATTTCAGTTTCCATAATAAGTGGCGCACGACCTTTCAGTCAGCCAGCACCCGCCGGTCTGTGCGAGCACACGCAATGAAATTGTCGTCATAATCCTTCACGCTTAAGATGACAGTCAAATGTATGTGTTCCAAGCAAAAGGAGAATGAAGACCGGCTTTTTACCTCCAGAAGTGAAAGCTACTTTCTTGTTAGAGCAATCAATCGTCTATCTTTTACACCAGATCCCACTGTGGAGATGAAAAGCCTTCTTTTTTTCTTTCCCGGAGCCTACACATTTCACTTTCATCTTAAGCGTGAATGGAGGATTCTGACGTCAATTTCGTGGCGTGTGCTCGACGCAGCACTGGCTCGTGGAAAGATCGTACGCCACTTCATATGGAAACTGAAATGTTTGGTTCAGCATCCCTTTAACACGGCGGTCTTGGTGTTGTTCTGGGCTCAGAATTAATCTTGGGGCAATCTTTTAAGTCTTATCAGGTGTTGAGAGCAAAATGTGCACCTCAAACCTGGAAACCACCCTCTTTTGATTGTTAGAGATTTTGTGGATCTACGAAACAACTGCTAGTCGGAGACTTTTATCCGGGTTTCTATCTCGTACTCTTTTTGGTTTTAGCAGACATTCTGCGATATCTGACACGATCGTTGAGGGATACCAAAAGGAGATGATTCTTTGTACTTGTGCTTTGAAGCTGTCTCTGGCTGAGTAGGTTGAATACTAGTTAGCGCCCGTCCTGTCCACTCTACTACTAGACCTTGTCCTTAGCGCCGTTTGTGTGCAACAGAGCAAGTGTCTATCCTTGCGTCCGCTGGCGTTTCCACTGGATTGGCTTCAGGTTGCCTCGATGTCCGTAGAGGGCATTGAAGTGGATTCACTTGGAATTGAGAGACTGCAAGCCGGATATGACCGAGGGAAGCGTAGTTTGGCAATGTCGATCCGCAAAAGATCATGACCGCTGAACGTTTTGCACAGTCGTCGAAGACAAGCTATTCTGTTTTCAGACTTTAAAATGTTGGCGATTTCCTGGGTCCGTCGGAGTTGAGCCCACGTTCCTGATTACCTCTTCGGCGCAATGTCTGTGAAGAGGTTCATACGCCCTAATTTTGACAGCACAGAGCACTGCGGAGTGTATTGCTAACTGCGAACAGATTCCCTCCAGAGAACCAGGGATGTGTCTGCCACTCTAGAAGAGTAATGGAAATTATAATTGCGTTGAACGATCATAAAAATAGCAAATAACAGTTTATGCGGTTTCTTTTATTATTCTTATTGGTATTGTGGCCATAACCTTGTGTTAACTGCTGGTCAATTCCAGTGTCCTGCCACAGTTTTTATTATGGACTTGGAGAGAACGCTGAAAACAAATTACACCATCTTCCCGAGGGGAACCATGGGTGATGCGGAGCATCGTGTTGGTTCCGAGGAAGGAGTCAGTTGCGTGCTGACGTCGAGAAATGGTGCCACCGACTGCCCTAGCGTTACCCCCATACGCGAGCCTTCGTCGCGGCTCGCGGCAGAGAAACTTGGAACGCTCGCCGCTCGCCGTTTATTTTTTTCACACTTGAAGGAGAGGAGACTAGAGGAGGAGAGTTGCGCGTGCGCGCGCGGTGTGAGTAGAAGCGAACGAACGCGCAGTGCACGCAGCTGGTAGAGAGAGAGAGAGCGGAGAGAGTAACGCGCAGATGTTGGAGAGAGGGAAGGAGGAGAGTTGCGCGTGCGTAGTGTGGGTGCGGACTACGACGCCGCGGGACATAAGAGCAAGAGATGCTCCGCATCTAAAAAGAAAAAAAAAACGTATGATTTATCTCGGCTAATTAGCGGCTTTACCGCCTGGGGTCCGATTTCGGTCACCGCGAGAGCAAGAGCGAAATCTAATTTGCCCCTCACGTAGTTAGCGCAGATAGCGTTCATACACTGTTCGTCTGGTAACGCGAGCGAAGATCTCGGGTTGTACGCTACAAAGCGCAGGTGCTAAAAACGGCAGCAGAACGCTGTAAAACCTGAACGCTGACATCGGCAATTCCGAGAGAAAGAACGCGCAAGAAAGCGACAGAAGACCGGAGAAAGAAAAGAGGCGAAAGGTTAGGCGTGTTTGTTTTGACGCGACCGCTTGAATTTTCCCGAGCGCTTGTCACCTTTATTTAGTTTTATAGAGTGCGCGATTCCGGTGTTTTCCTGCAAATTAAGCTATAAAAGAATAAAGTACAGATCTTAGAGGTGATGTCTTGCCACTTTTTTGCGCATATTAATATTTTAGTAGGTCGTTCCGATGACGTCGATAATGATATCCTATACTCCGCCTTCTTTGCGCATGCATCGTGTGAGGGGTACCAGGAATATCGGAAGGATCAACTACAACTCCCGATTAAGGCGTCGCCAGCGATATGAGCCCATCGGGACCACCAACTGGAACCGCCGATATCCGTGTTTATTCGATCCGACCTAGAACAGAAGGCCTGCGCGTTTCCTCCCCTAAACGTCATCACCCTTAGATACTCTCAGCGCCCCTAGCTAGCCCGGTTGAGCACCATCTTCTGCGACATCGTCTGCTCCATCGCCTGCTTCAGCGGTTTGTGTAGCAGATAATGAAACAGATGCTGACGCCACGTGTTTAGGCATTCACATGGACCGTCAAGTGCATGAGTGAAAATGTCTCACTGCTGTGCGAAGGGCTGCAAAGCCCTTCGCTGGACGCTGGCAGTGGATGCCATTTTTGAGGGCGCTGTTTATACTACGTTTACCCTTAAGCAAAGAACGCAGCCAACGCCACAAGCGCGAGCGCTTGAGGTCGCTGAATTTGAAGCGTTCTTCCGCAGAACGAGCGCGCGCCAGAAATGCACGCCGGAAAGTCAGGAGCGCGTCAGTGGTTCGCGCTCTGGCCGAGAGTGTTCGCATGCACGTTGCAGAGGAAGTGGAAGCTCGCTATCAGCTCGCGCTCAGCAGTCACGCTGTGGCCGCCAGTGAATGCAACGGATTCACTTCAGCCTGTTTGCCCAAACGGCAAACAGGCTGAAGCTTGACAAAAGTATGGGCCGCGTTGCCGCCAGTGAATGAAACGCGGCCCATACTTTCGTCAAGCTTCAGCCTGTTCGCCGCTTGGGGCGGGTCGGGGATCTACTAACTATGACGTCATGCGCAGACCTTGTCGTCTTCGTGGTATTGGTTTGTGCCCCGCTGGTCCGAAGCAGTCCGAATTCGTGGGACCTTTGCCTAGAGTTTATTATAATAACTCTATGAAAAAGCGCCGCTTGCCGACGAAAATAAAACGATAAACTGCGGTACGTCGTCTGTTAACAGACCGGAAATAAAGTTAATCATCTGCCACGAGTCAAGCGCCGCGGCGGAACGAGATTACAAGCAGGCGAGAATTGTGATCGCCTGCAAGTTCCCGATGGAAGCCATTGACTTCGTTTGCTAATCTCAAGTTTCTCTGCTGTCGTACACAAGCTGACATCGACGTGTAAATGAAGGAGTACTGAAGACGAGCACAACAGAAGCCGCGATAGCTTTGTCGCCATTCGTACATTGGTGAGACGTTCTCACCAAAGATTGTCCGATTGGGAACTCGTTAAGATGTCAAAGATGTTTGATTAGTTGATTACGCGCAAGATATGCGGCGCCACGTCGTATCAATAGCCGAGAACGCTCCGGCTCTCACCTTGAACAAAATGGATCCCCTGGGTGTCGAACCAAATTCTTCTTTGTTCCAAAAGGGTTTCATGTTTATTAACTTCCGTTCAGTTGGTTCAGGTCTGGTGAGAGGAAATAGTGGTTCAAAACGAATCAAACAGCTGAAGTTAGAATGTTTCTTTCATATTTATCAAAACTTCGTCTATTTTATTTTATTTGTAGCCAGTTTACACCAATGAAGCCTTTCCATTTTAATAAAACGGCTGACAATTCGTGAGTTTTCGATTTTGAGTTTTAGTGGTGACGAGAACCGAAACGTAAAGAAAGCGTTGTATCGCTAAGTGTTCAGACGAGGTTGCGATGTTAATGTAAGGTGCGTTTTATGGTACATTGAATAATGGGTTTCGAGCTTCGTGGCCACGAATGATACGAAAGAGCGTGCGTAAAATACTGATATTTTTTTAAATGTCACGGAACGTTTCCGGGAGGCCCTTTCGATCTAGATGTTACGAACAACTCTGTGCCGGTAACAAAGCCTATTTTCCTGTCAGATATTGCGTACCATGTGTACACAAGAACAGCATCATTTTTGTGAGCAATGACATTTGCTCGCAGATGTTGACTCTAGTACCTCGTAGAAAAATCTAGTGCTACCGAAACCGCGTAAATCCGATATAATACCCTTTTAAATAAATTGCTGTGGCCGATTTTTTTTTTGTGAAGCTGCTGGTTAGGCATACATTGAATGTACTCGTAGGAGCCGTATTCTAGAATCGTGCAGTGTTGCCGGTGTCTGCGTCGTTGAGTGCCCCGCCACTGTAGTCACTGAGAAGAGATGAAATCGGCAGGGTGTGGATTTCGAACGTCCGGCCCTGATCCAGCACGTGCTCGTCGTCTTTCGCCATGCGTTGGCTAGTGCGCGCACGTGTTCGCGGTGCAAGAGGCGCCGGAGCTTCGTCAAAAGTAGGAAGCTTACTCCGGAGACAAGACAGCTGGATCCCCCCCCCCCCTTGGCGTTCTCAACTTGTCACTGACAATGCAGGCTGGCGGATTCCGAAGCTTTCACTTCAGATTCAACGGCGTTTTGGTAAAACAAAATTACACAATCTTGATTGTGGTGACTAAACCCTGGGAGCTTGGGATGAATCTTGCACGTATCACTCACTCTTTATCTTTTTTTTGTGTGTGTGTAGCGCTTCCGGTGTGCTACTCGTTTATGACGTTCGTTCTCATAAAAAAAGATAATTAAAACATATTCTGCATTAAAACAAAATTGTGTCAAAAAGAAAGATGGAAAGAGAGAAGATGTCGAGTAGGGGCTGGCTCTGGGTTCCCCTACCGACGTTGCACGCCAACTCAGCTCCAGAAACCCGTTGTTTTCTTCGGAGCCAGTTCAAGCTGCATACCGCTATCTCTATATACAGATGCAAAAGATAAAGCCGGTAAATTCTTCGATTGTGTTTGCTACCCCCTTCATCTAAGCTAAGGGCGTCGAATGAGAGCAACTGAAGAAAAATAATCAGGGTTATATTTGTTCTACTGAGTATTGTAAACTCGGACTTGAAGTTCAGTAACTATACATTACACCAATACGTGTAGAAGGCAAATCATAATTTTGAAACTTCTTAGCTTGGATACTTGGGCGAGTTGGGTATTCATCGTGTAGGAAAAAGCGCAAAATTAAATTCACTCGCACTGAAAATACACGCACAGCGGAAAAAGTTAGCGCCTTATCAAAAACTATTACACGCTGCACACACAAAAAAAATACATAGAACCTTATTTATCCCTTGCTCGGAAGGAGTGGTTTATTCATTCACCCTTTTATGCGGCAAACAGTACATATAACAAACTGGAAGATGTGCAAATGACCGATTAATAGAACATAACAACATCCGAATAGCTAACTCAGGACTTTTGGGCATTCACTGCCGTGACTGTGGGTGCACTGCGGACTTAAAACATAGCAACCTAATTCGAAAGAACTATCACCAATTAACACGTGGGATAATTGACGCAGCTAATATTATGAAAATGAGTGATACTTGTGTTATTAGTCCGACTATTGCGCTTACTGAAAAATATTTGTTATATATTGACACTCGAGGGAAATATGTGTGATAGACATTGCCGTTTGGTTGGTACAGAAGACAACGAGGCGAGATTATAAATTTTCACACGGGTCAAAGAAAAAAGGAAGAAGACGAAAATACAAACTGAACGTTTGACTAAAAACCCGAGACTGGGGCGGGAAGGGGCGGACAAACACAAAGAAGTTCAACCACCACCAGCTCTGTTTGTGCCTTAACCTTTTGCATACAAGCTGAGCTGTAAGTTAGCGCGACGTGAGTAATCTTTTTTTCCGGTGTGCGTGTATTTTCAATGTGAGTGATTTTAATTTTGCGCTATTTCCTTCATAATTTTGATATTCCCATTGATCCCAGTGGTGATATCTCATGGTTGATGGAATAACAGACTCTCTGCCTTCATTCTTAGAAATAAAACGTGAACCACCGGGCAGTGTCAATCTGCCGTATTCACGCACGTGAAGTTTGCGGAGCTACTATGTACAGCCGAAAAGCAACCGACAGTCGTTTATTCCCCGTATGATCACAATGGCGTGTTAGTTGGTTTTACGGTGCTGCTTTACTCACCTGTGAAGTTTAATTGCTATCAGTTTCCACAAAATGCTTCAACGGTGAGGTGTATGTTTGATGGCCTCGTTGAAGCCTTTACTATACCCCTAGTGAAAAAAGTCATTTGAATGAGAAATTTCTCATGTCCAATAAACACTATGTGAATCATACAAGATGTATAGAACATATAAGAACCATATAAGAACTATATATGAACTATATAAGAGTTATATAAGATATATAATAATTATATAAGAAACTTATAGGAAGCTTCTTACAAGTTTCTTATCTGGTGCTTGTATGTTCTTATATATCTTATATAATTCTTATGTAGTTCTTATATAGTTCTTATATGGTTCTTTTATGTTCTTATATATCTTGTATGATTCATATGTGTTTATTGGACGCGAGAAATTTCTCATACAAATGAGAATTTTCAATAGGGACACTCTAAAGTAAAGGGTGTATTCTTACACCCTCTGTCCCATAAATACACCCCAAACCTTCATTTCGACGTACAGCGCCCTATAGTCAAACAGACGTCCCCAAATTTTACGAGGGGCTTGATAATGGCGCGATATAACATATTGAAATAGCTAAAGAACGTATCAAAGACATTGAAAGAAAACACTGAGGTTTTGCAGTAAGGCCAAGAAAACCCCAATTATTATTTTGTTTAGTCAGTAACACGTACATTAGCTACTTTAATAAGTTGTACAACACGGCTATCACGCCTCTCGTGAACGTTAGTACCGTCAGATCGCCGTCAGTGCGCTGTAAGTCGAACTGAAGTTTTGAGGTGTATTATATGGGACAAAGGGTGTAAGAATACACCCTTGTTTCTGAGAGTGTGGCATTGTACAGCGACGATATATGCGACGTTGTGCCCTTTGAGCGAATCGTTTCAAAGGCTGGTGTTGTTTTTAGATGCTAATATAGTCTTTTACAAAGTCAGGACGGCAGGGTGAGTCTTTCGAACGCCCGGCCTCCAGCACGGCAGAAGCACGGTGGAAGGCATGCAATCCATGCCTTCCATGCGCTAAAAACGCTAAAAACAACGAACAAGTAAAAGAAACGAACAACAGAGAGCGCTAGGTGCTCACGCGCCAAGTGCACAAGACGCCGAAGAACTGTCAAAGTCCTAACGCTCGCTCTGGAGGCGGGACAACTGAAGCTCGTCCTGCCGTTCTCTTCTTTAAGTAACTGTAACAAAGAGTATTTTTTATTTAAAATATAACATGTATGCGTATTATTTATTTCGAATGGCTATGTGTTATAACGTGTAAACTTTATTTTAAAGATAAAACATTTACTATTTTTAATTTCCATTTTCTTTCAGAGCCGACGTGCTAACATCGCACCAAAAATGGCAAAATCACCACACCTAACACGGCTACGCATGTTTGAATATAACCGTGGCCAGCGCAGTAAGCCGATGTTATTTTTTCTAGTCATTTAAAATTCCATAGCGAGTTGATATGGTGGTACCACTGATCTCTATGTTTATTTGCTGGATCGCGTTTGACCAGCTCCGCCTATGGACGGGAATGCGGCTACGGTCGGCCATCTTTTTGGTAGAGTTATATCATCTCTAGCCATCATAGTAATATGGCGGAGAGCGCAATGGCGGCAGGCTGCCATAAAATAGCCGTAGATCTAGTACACTGTACCGTGGGTGATATTTCGTGCTTGATTGAAGTTGTTCGACGAAGCGGATTCTTGAAACCCGGCGTGAACGGTAGCCTCATCTTTGAGGACCCGGCGAAAGTTCTACGAAAGCGCAGCACCGGCGGAAAGCAGCGCAGCTCGCATCGAAAGCAGACTCCTTACCGGCGTATGCTTTCGATGCTTCTTTCGATGCGACTTTCGATGTGTGCTGTGCTGCTTTCCCCAGTGCTGCGATTTCGTGAAACTTTCACCGGGTCCTCAAAGATCGGGCTACCGTTCACGCCGGGTTTCAAAAATATGTTTCGTCAAACAATTTCAATCAAGCACGAAATATAACCCACGCTATTTTGATGGCAGCCTGCCACCACAACTGCCACAACGCTGTCTCCCATGGATGGATGATAGTGGCCGCAAGGCTGCAGCAGCTGTACCTTGGCTAGAGGTGATATAACTCTACCAAAAGATGGCCGCCAGTGACCGCATTCGCGGAGCGGGCAAACGCGAACCAGCAATTGTCATAGAGATCAGTGGGTGGTACAGATTGATGCGATACTGTAGAACAAGCCGGACAAATCGGCATCTGCAGATAAAAAAACTCGCACTATCACAGAACGTGCATAGGGCAAATTAGTTTTACCGTGTAAAAATTTTGAAAACGTAGTTGTTTTTTTTAATCAAAAATAAGAGCAATAAACTTGAAATTATAAACGATAGGGTGTCTCGCAGACGATCGAGTAAGAGGTGTTATTAACTTGTGCCGCCATCTCCCGATACGTGCAGGTACCAGACGACGCACTCTTTTGTCTGCTTGCTGTGCATATTGGGAAGTGGCGCCGCGAGCTAACAGTGTCTAAAGCCCCTCTATACTGAAAGTAGCGCAAAGCCTTCTTTCCGTATATAATCTCTCGCTGTCGACGCACCTTGCGGCTGTTGTGAAGTTGGTCTTGGCTTCGTGTTTAGGCGCTTCATTTCACTACATGTCTATACACATGGATGGCTGCTCTCGGAATGGGTAGAAAACTAATTTTAGACAAACCCCCGAGACTGGGGAAAAGACGAAGCACAACACAACACACAGAGTCTCAAACGCAGCAGAATTTCTTTCCACAGAACTTCGTGTTTATATAGGATTCTACTGCCTCCCACACACCAAACGAAAATAGAAGGAAAGTAAGAACACTCTTTACTACAAACGCAAAAAATTTGGCACAAAGCTGAAACAAGTTGGGTGTAACCTTAACCATTTCACCCGAACATCCTGCTAAGACAAACAAAGGACACTAGAACCACCTTTTTCCGGAACAAACCAACAGGATCGTGGGCAAAACACGAAATGCTGTAACTTTAGAAAAAAGTGTTTTGGTCCAGAGTAATATTTTAGATTTGTTTAAACATGAGAACTTGAACATATGTTGCTTAAAAATGAGCGGTTGACCGGTCGTGTCCGCTTGCGTCGCCTCGGCAAGAGAGGTCTCGTGTACTGACCTTCGCACATCGTACCTTCGCCGAGAAATGTTCGCGCGTCGCAAGCATCAAGTTGCCGGTGATCGTTGCCAAACCGAGCGCAATGTCGTCCCGTACTGAACATCGCAGTCACGAGGATGCAGCCGACGTCGCACTCACGACGCCGCCAAAGCAGCCGCCGACATAATCCTGGAAGCCGCCATTTTTTTAACTCTGCTCGTCTTGGCATTTAGCCAACTTCTCATCACGAATCCTCCTTGGAGAAGCGCAAAGACTTTTTGCGTACGGACGCCATTTTCTTGAAATAGCGCACGCTAAAGATTGCGCACGCAAAGCGCAAAACCTGGTTTGCGTTCTGAGCATGCGCATGGGCGACGACGCTATTCTTTGCGTACGCAAAGCTTTAGCGTGCGCTATTCTAAAACTCCCTAATGCCGTGGGAACGAGCGCCTGATTTCGCTGTAGGCATTCAATCAGCCTCTAGACGCTTGGATGGGCGTGGCCGACAAGCTTCTGTAACCTAGTATTCCATCGTTCGCAGGTGTCGTTCTTTCTGGTCTTTATCTTGAAGAGTGGCGTCGTATATATTCCACCGTTCCGGGGGAAACTCCGGTCGCCGACCGCGCAGTCAAGCAAAGGGAAGAATTCGCTCTGGGTGCCGCCGCAGAAGGAGCACGGAAGGGGCCATTGACATAAGTGCAATCAAGTAGTACAGCAGGTCGCCTATGTCATCGGTAGACATTTCCCTGATGTAGGTTCAGTCCTTCGAACACCAGCTGTGGTGGAAGGAACGACAGCCTATCAAAAATCCCGCACAGCTTTCTCAATTGGACATCTGTCTTGTACTTTTCCAAAAGTTTCAACTGCCATTCCATGAAAATATATTTTTAAAAATTCACAACTTAAGGGTTTCTATATATTAGTTTCCGCTTCAGTTTCCCTCTCACATCACCCTGAGATAATCCCTCATTTCAAATACATTTACCGCACACAACGACGGAAACAATTTAATTTTCTTAGCCGTTCACTTCAAATATTACCCTGAACCCCAAGAGAACCAATGCATTAGTAATAAAGAGACATTGTGCCTAACCTTTATGTGCGCGTTTAACGTGTCATAAGCACAATGAAAAAGCGAGGTCCCCGAAGGGTGGCTTTGCTTCTTCTGTCACTCTTAGGCTTCGAAAAATTCGGTTCACAAAGTTTCTTGGGCGTGGCAGAAGGGTGTCCCGGGAAACCTTGCGTCAAGCAAACTTGGATCTTATCAGCTACACGCAGTTTCGGTGCCCTAAATATTTGTCCCAAATCGTTGCTTCTCTGCCGGTAATGGCTCATCTGTCGACACATCTGCATGGGATGGAGTAGTTGTAAAGCTGTTATCCCGGACCTCGATGGGAACCCTGGAGGTGTCCACCGTCGAGGACCGGGGGACCGCTGGAAACGATGCTGGCTGCTGGAGAGCTGGCTGTAGGCGGTGAGGACTCGGGGCACGGGACGACCAAGACTGCTTTGTGTTCGGTTAAAACACAAAACTTTACTTGCACTTTCCGGAGTGCGATACAATCAAACAACTGGGAATAACTGGCCTCACAGGGCTTACGATCGCGAGACACGAAGTCAAGTGTCCTACCGCGCACAGTGAGGGTGATGGCTAAGTAGCCGGCGAACAAGGGCTGCCGAGTGCGGCAGGTAAATGCGCGAACCGCGGGAGGAGGACAGTCAGGGCTCGCAAGCCCGTTCTAACTCGAGGCTCACACGCTCGGCAGGGCTTAAGACAGTGCGCCGGAAGCCGCTCTGTCCAATGAGGGCCTCGTCTGCATCCCACTGGGTTGAGGCCCCGACGCACTCGACCTATCGCACGAGAGTTCGTTGCTGTTGCCGAGGTGGTCATTAAGATCGGGCCCTGCGGTTGAGAGTCTAAACCCCGACATGTTTATGTTCCGAGGAAGATCTACTGGTTCTCGGTTTAGGCGAGAATCGTCGAAACGTGCCCCGCCAGCAAACGTCGCTTTCCCGGAGCGCGGGCAGGAGCCTCAACGTAAACGGGAAGGCGCGCCTGGGAAGCCGTTTCGTGGAGAATCCCACGATGCCGGATCCACGCCGGCGCGTATACACCTAGTTGCGCCCGGCGCCTCTCGAGTCGAAGTCACGAAGCACTGGAACATGACCCGAAGTCTTCGAGGAAGTCGTTCGAGCTCGAGACGCGGCCCAGTTTACGAAACGGCGCGCCAGCCGATGATAGCCGCACTCGGTGCCTGCCCCAAACGCCCGCGTAGATTTGTGTAAGTGGCAAGGCCCGGGTAAGAGGAAAAGGCCCGCGGGCAATGACCTTCCGTGGGGGATATGCAACTCCGTTCGTAGTAGACGGAACAAAGTAAGACACATGCAAGCGCTAAAGCAAAACGAATGACCGAGGCTCAGCGCAACATACCGATAAGCTGAAACTAAACGCCGCTGCGGCGCGCGAAAATTGCCACCGCCTCTACAGATGGGGTTACCACTCTGCTAAAAATGGTGCAATATCCATCGCGTCCGCACTTTTCCCAGCCCAAGTTTCACCCATGTAGCAAGAAAAAAAAATGAGGTGAGCTATTGTTTGGGTCTGTGGAAAACGGGTGGGCTTTTGTGCGCTCTTGCCCGGTGAGCTTCTGTCCAGTGAGCTCTCTGTTCGGTGAGCTTTTGTCCGGTTACCGTTCGAAGCTACTGACAGTTTCAACAAGATTTAAATTAAAGTTAAGATATTTCTTGAAGGGACACGACAAGGTATTTATGCTCGCCAATGTTTTTATTCGTACATGACATATGCATGCCTAACTACTCAAGAACACAATTTGCTGCTCGAAATTCGTTTTCTTTCAGCCCGAAAACCACCGATCGAGAATTAGCCGGTTTGAGTCGCGCTCACTCTCTTCTCCGTGGTCACGTGCTGTTTTCTATGATTTAGATACAACCACCAAAATATAATCATAGTCATGGGTCATTGAAGGCACGCGCTCAGTATTCAAAACAGAAATGAAATATGATGCCAATTTTTGTGGCTCGTAAAAAAGTGCAAATGCGCCGATTAAAAAAAAGTTGCACAGCCACGTGATTTCCGTCAACCTTCCCTCCTTTATAATTCTTCTTACTCCCCAGTACAGTTTCAGTTTCGGTTTCGAGCAGTTGCGTTTTTTGACTTTATTAAAATATATGTGTCGTCGTAGCAAAACATTTTTTGGGTAGTCTTCGACGTTCAAAAAGTCGAAGACTACGCAAAAAATGTTTTTCGGGTAGTGTTTTAGACTTTCAAAAAGCTTTTGATAAGGCAAACCATAATAAATTACTTCTAAAGCTTAGGCATTTACTAAAAAACGCAAAAGTTCTGTGATGGAAAGAAATGTTTTTGTTTTGTAGAAGGCAATTTGTGAGTGTTTATGAACACGCTTCCATGCCTCGTGGGGTCAGACTGGGAAGTCTCTGAGGGTACTGTATTTGTGTACCCCTTGTTTGTTTGGAATTTATCAGTGACAGTTTTTCCGATATTACAGCAAAGGCATGCCTTCTTGCTGATGATAGTATATTGTATACCTATATATACGATTATTCCGACCACGTTGATCTAAACGATTGTTTACAGAAAATTAGCAAAAGGTGTGAAATCTGGCAACTGTTTTTAAATATACAAGAAAACAGTGTGCATGTAAATAACACATAGCAAAGTTCCTTCAGAGTATAGCTACTACTTGAAGAGCGAACCATTGTCTACGGTAGATGAATTTCAGTATTTAGGGGCAAGAATAACCAGTGGTATATGTTGGAACAAACATGTTAATAATATAATTAAGAAAGCCACAGCTAAACTATGGTCCCTAAGATTATTAAAAATGGAAACCACAGAAACTAAACTGCCGGCTTATAAAATGCGAATAAACCTAGATAGTAGTATGCCAGTGAAGTTTGGGATCCTCACACGAAATGTTTAATATTGAAATTAGAATAAAAATTCAAAGAATGGCATTTTCGTTTCATATTTTCGAATTACAAAAAACTGGATTCACAAACGGAGCTGCATTCTAGAGGCAAGGCTCACCTTATTAGAAGAGAGGAGAAAAATAAGCGGCATTAAAAATGCTTTTCATATCATTGAGATGGAACACTGCAGATTGATAAACACAGATTCATCAAACCCTGTTTAGAATCATACGTAATAAGCATACTTGGACAATCGAAGAGTACAAATTCACCAAAGAATGTTTCAAGAATGGATGCTTGGGCAAGTTGGGTATTCATAATGTAGGAAATAGCGCAAAAGTGAACTCACTCAGACTGAAAATACACGCAAACCAGAAAAAAAAGTCACTCACGTCGCAGATGACTTACAACTCAATTTGTTTTTTCTTCATTTTTTTCTCCTGTATGAAAATCGTCATATCTCACTTCGTTGTCTACTGTACAAAAGAAGCGGAAATGTCTACCACACACTACCTTCGAGTGTCAAGATATTACAACTCTTTCAGTAAGCGTAATGGAAGGACTACAAACACAAGTTTCACTCCTTTTCATGCTGTTAGCTGCCTCAATTATCTTTTATTATTATCAATATATTGCTTAGGCGGTCACCGAGAAAATTCGTGCCTTGAAAAAGACCAGTATAAAAGGCGGAAAAGCAGAGCTCAGAAGTATTTGTCGGGTGCGCTGTTGTATTTCATGTTTGTTGTTGCCGTGTGCGTGCATGCGCTCAATCTACACGTTCACCTGATGTTCAGCTAGTGCTGCGCGTAGTGTATCATCTACATGTGTGTATATTATGGTGCACGAAGGGCCCGAAATGTAATAGTGGTGTGAGAAAATAAAAATATTTTTTAATAGCACATGAATCGGGCGGTACTTAGCGCCCCCTAGCCACAGCTGAAACTGATATGAGACATATGAAACTGATATGAAATATCCAAAAAATTTATACGCCACATATGAAACTGATATGAAATATCCAAAAAAAGTTATACGCTACATATGAAACTGTTATGGAATATTCAATACGTTCTGATCTCAAAATCTGCTCAGTAAAAAATATCAGAAATAAATTTATATATATTTTCCCCATAGGGTCTGACATCTCTGATCAAAAACAAACAGAAAATTCGCGTTGAGTGGCCCCCACAAACTGATGCGTACTACTTGAGCTGTTACTGTTCGATCTCCTCCCAAGTACTCTTTCCACAAGGGCGCCACCATCCTTAATGTCATCACTTCCAGCATGGGCGAAAACATTGGTTTGCCTTGGCCAGGCCAATAAGCGTCACCCATTCGATCGTATTGCTCCCCTCTATGTTTTACTATTTGCAAAATAAAATGTTTTAAACATTTTTTCGTCGCCCATACCGAATATGCCTACCAGGTTGCTGGCGACGGGAGGGAAGCAGTAAAAGGTATATACAGCTACTACTCTATAACTTCGATGGGTGGACACAAATCAAGATTTAAAAAATCGAGACAACGATATTTGTTTTAATTAGGGTCCAGTTCTTATCGATTGATCGGTACCTATGAGTCCCTTTCCCTACTGAAAAAAATTATATGAGTCTGAGACTGAGGCAGGAAAGAGGAAAGTTTCAAAGTAGAAGAAAAATGGACAGTCGAGGACACGTCTCTCTAATTAGAGACGTGTCCTCGACTGTTCATCTTTCTTCCACCTCGAAACTTTCGCTTTTTTCCTGCCTTAGTCTCGAGCTAAGAACAAAATGGTTAACACCCACCAGATCGCCTGCGCACTCACTGCATTATATGAGTCTATTTCTAATATGTTTATTGGACACATTCTCATATCAGAACCTGTTAGGTATTTCATATCAGGTTCATATGCCGCATATAAGTTTGAGCCAGGCTATGTGGCGCTAGGTACCGCCCAATTCATATTCTACAAAAGAAATTTATTTGCTCACGGCACCTAAACTACACTATGGACACTTCGGGCACCTTTATTGTTCACACTTGTAGATATATTACGCATACCACTAGCATCAGCTAACATATACATTGAGCGCATACACACACACGGCACAACAAATATGAATACAACGACACACCCAATAACTGCTCCCGAGCCCTGCGCTTCCGCCTTTTATACTGTTCGTTTTGAAGGAACAAATTTCCTCGGTGACCACCAAAGCAATAATTAACATTCCGAGCATGTTGATATTTGTTCCGTAATGTCATACCTCTGATAGTACTTTGAACGGCTCACGGGATGCATCTCTTAGTAAAAAGTAAACGCTCATGCCGTAATTATTTGAAAGTCAGTAAATCAAGCCGCTCCACTGCGGTTCCAACCCATGTGCTTGCTTCCTCGCTCAGCACGTCGTATACTTTCAAAAGGTATATGAATTTATTTCTGATATGTTTATTGGTCACATTTTCATATCAGACCTTATATGATATGAAAACATATCCTCATGCTTATATATATGGTATGCTTATATGATATGAAAAGATATCATATAAGCATACCCGTTCTTATATGTCGCATATCAGTTTTTGGGCATTTCATATCAGTTTCATATGCCGCATATAAATTTTCTGGATATTTCATATCAGTTTCCTATATCGCATATCATTTTTTGCATATTTATCAGATCTTCTTATATAGATTCATATAATTTTTTTTTTTGAGTGGGGTTTAAACTGCCCAAGGAGAGCCTCTAAGGCCGCAGAGATCTCGGCTAGTATTTGTTTTCGCATAGTCATATATCACTTTTTCGTAAGTAGGTTTATCACGTACTGGAATGTATACTACTACTAAAACCAATCTGTGGTAACTAAACTCTTAGAGCAATCAAACTGATTCAACCTTTTCGGGTGAGGAAGTTATAAAGAACTCAAGAATGGAATTCTCACGAGTCGGCCTATGCTCTACTTGTTCTAGATACATCGACTTACACAAATCCAGAATATTTGACACTCTGAAACATTTCTACAGCCACCTTTCGGTTTGTTAACAGCGCGGTCAATACCTGAAAAATTAAAATGAACTCCGAGAAAAACTTGACACTTAGGGAATTGTAGATTGACATGATCAAGGGCTTTACTCATTTCATCGTTAAACAAGACATGTTCGTTAGGTGATCTGTGGCATGCGCTGATTATGGCATAGGCAAACGAAAACTTCACGCGAACAGAAAAAATTCAACATCTTGATCAAACACAATTGGAGTGGTTGAAAAATAGTTTCTGAGGGCGACAAGGACTCCACCACCTCTTGATTGACTGCTGTCATTTTCTATAGATTGTGTACTCCGTATTGATTAAAAGGGCATTGTTGTCTAGGTCACTTGAAAGCCATATTATGAGATTGTACAAATGATTTACACAAGGTAATAGCAGATCTAGTGCGGATTTAACGGGTTTGGTTAAGAGGTTTCCACAATCTCCATAATTATAAATATGGTAAATTGTCACTATTTTTCAAATTTATAATTTTGAAGAATACCTCTGCGGTATCCGCGGGGATCAAAGACATAGTTTCGCTAGTGCGGAGATATTATACTGCTGTTATAAGCACTATTCCGGATTCTCACAAAGTAATCATTGAACTTATTCGAAATTTCAGTACCGGAAATAAATTTTATTGTCTAATGTCAATTTGACTATGGCGTTATAGTGAGATGAGCTGCGCAGAAGGTAATTTAGACGTTTCCAGACTACATCAGGCTACCTTAAAAAGGATGCGTGAAATTTAAAGACGGGACGCCAGCCTTGCGTGTGTTTTGGTGCGTGTGTCTTATTCTACTGGTCCTCATCCTTTTGGCGCTTTTAATTGACACAAAGACCTCCAGGTCAAAGAATAACTCGACTATGAAAACGGCGGCGACGACGATGACGACGGATTTAACGGTGCGAGAAGTATTGTTCGGCCTCTTGACGCCCTACACCTTAATCGAGAAAGATCCCCGACAGAAGGAGACTACGACATTTGGCGTAGGAGATCACCACCGGCCACGGCTGCACTTCAAAACCGCTGCGCCGTCTTGTTATAGGTCAGGCTAGGGTGTCTTCATGTGCGCTTCGCATAGAGTGATGCCAACTGCCTGTTTCCCTTTCCCACACCCTCTTCTATCGCCATTTTGTTCCTCTCATTGTTCCCCGTGCGCCGGAAAATGGCCTTTGTGTCCATCGGTCCTCCCATCCGAGGGGAGAATGCTAATCCTCCCTCCGTGGATTCCACAACGCTGCTCCGAACTTGTGAGATAAAGTGCTTGTTTCCGGGAGGGTTATAAGCCCCGCGGATTATCGCCGAGAACCAAAATGGCTGCTGGTTTGTCCGCGAGTGGTATTGCAAAGGGTGGCATCACCCTAGCAAAGCGCACATGAAGGCTCCCTAGGTCAGGCGACAGAAATATGAACTTGGTAGTTTTTTCTGCGCATAAAGCGAATCGATGCCGTTCTCGTAGTTTGTTTTGTGTTGATACTTCAAAGAGATAGCTAAACGGAAAAGTCAGGTGAGAGAGCGATCCATATAAATCTGAACAAATAGCGGTCTACCTCAGTTCAATTTATCTGAAGCATCGAAGTAAGTTATTCTTTTTAAACATCAGTTGATGGATAGGAATAGCGCTTATAACCACGCCGTCATCGTAGCCACTGAAGAATTGAGAAATGCAGGGCCTAGCGACCCTGAGGACCGTATCAGGGACGACAAGATGGTCAATGTTTGGGCAAGCTAGGTGCGTATTGAGGTGCTGTCTATCACATTGCTTCTGTCCCTTCTGATTTATTTTCAGCTTTCATCCCAGTCTCGGGGTTTAAAGACCTTGGTCCTATTAGGAAGCTTTAAGATAGCTTGCGCAAACACTATGCGTACTCAAAGAATAGCGTCGTGGCCACTGGGCACGCGTTGCATGCTAACCGTGTTTTGCGCCTTGCGTGCACTATTTTGACGTACGCTATTTACGGGAAATTGCGTGCGCGCGAAAATAGTCTTTGCGTTCCTTCAAGGAGAATTCGTGATGCGGGAGAAGTTGGCCGAAGCCAAGACAAGCACGCGTTGGAAAATGGCGGTTCCCGGAACCACGGCTGCTGCCGCTTTGGCGGTCGACGTGAGCGCGGCGTCGACGGCATAATTGAGACTGCGATTTCCAATGCAGGACGTCATTACATTCCTACGGAAGGGGCACGCCACAAATCGGTTTGTAATACCCAACAAGTTGGGCAGAAGTCGCCCGCAACTTGCTGCTCGCGTTGCGCGAAGGTTTTTCGGTGAAGGAAGGGAGCGTGAAGGTCAATAAACAGAGTCCGCTCTTGCCCAGGGCGACGCAAGTCCACACTACCGGTTGACCTGTAGCGCCGCATTCTCGTATTTGCACAAATATAAAGTATTACATTAGTTCAAAAATCTTTTTTCCGCCTCAAGTTACAGCATTTCGTGCGTGAAATAATATTTGTTACTGTACCTTGGTTGCTTTCAACGCGTGAGATGCTTGGGATTTTGCCTCGCGAGGGCATAAAGGGTATCTTGAAATTCTCTTGCGTAACCTGCTCTGGCGCCAGTGCTAAATTTAAAGCTTGCACGTGCTGAAATTGCGTACATTTTTTCTAAAACTTCTTATTATCGCTCTCCAGCGAATTAAACAGCGGCATTAGCCAACAAGAACGCTTAAGAAACAAAGCAAGAAGCGTGGTCATAAAGTACCATGGCCTGCCTTTAAGCTTTGCAATCACTATACGTGTATGTAAGAGCTCTAGTTTAGGAAATGTCGACAGCGAGGCTTCATATCATGTAGTCATATTTTAACGCGATAGCGTTTAGCAGTTCGTGTCGGAGAAACTCCGTCTTCGGTGTGGGCGTCGGTGGGATGGAGAATCCTGATTGGTCGAGAATGTCATAACGTCAGAGCCACACAACCTTGGGCGGGAATTTCAAGGAAACCACAGCGCTCACAAGAAATGTGACGTCACGCGTGGAATGAAAGTGATTAAAACATGACATGTAACGTGCATTAAAGGTCGTCGCATGTTTCAAATCACTTTATTTTACAAAGTAATCTATTTGCCCTCGAAGGAAAGAACTTTGAAAACGTTTAGGCGGACGCAGGATTTTAGCTCACGAGCATTCTCTGACCATCCAGACTCGCTACTGACTAAGCCACGCAGACATGCTGGCACGACATGAACGCGAGCGGGGTTTATATGTTTAGCTATCGTGTTCCACTCTTAAAGGCGAAGCTTAAGCGTCCTCCTGTAATCTCAATCACGCGATGACGATTGAGGTGTATACGACGCAACGTTAATATAAAGAGAAATGTAACACTAATACATAACGTACATAGCATACATACACCATACACTAAATTGTGGCAGAATAAAAATTGCCTACGTCATATCACGAACGGACAAAGTACGAAAAAATCCATCTACATATTAACACCTCCAAAACTCACAGGCACCTCTCCGAACGTATTTGACTCTCATATTCCGTGCCCAGTGCTTTCTATTCTTTTACGCTGACTCACGCGATCAGATCCCCTTACTGCTAGAAACACTGTTAAGGTGGTTGATGAGTTGTGCATGAGTCCAGATTGACGTCGGTGGAAATGCGATGCGTCGCTTGCCATGTGTCACCGACAGCAATGGTGGACCAAGGGAAGCGCGATCGCAGACGGTGTCGCGTCGGCCGTAGTCAAAGCAGACCACTGAGAGAGAGAGCGTTCTCATGTAAAATACGCCATTAGGCAAAAAAAAAAAAGAGAGAAAAGAGGTGGCGCCGCAGGCGTTTAGGAGGAGCTCCCGTGGCGCTTGAGCAGAGTTACGGCACTTGCGTAACTGGAAATATCTAGTCCTTTAATTTAGGGTGTGCTGTCGGTTCTGGTCCTCACTGCTCAGCGCACAGCGCTGAGTATGAGGACCAGAACCGACTGCGGCGCCTGAATTCTTGAAGATGAACGTTTTATCCACATAATTCAGCTCGGTCGTTGCATGCGACGAGGTTAAAATGGTATAGTCGACCTCTGGGAGCACCGCTTACCCAGTCGCAACCATTCTGGCAGCTTACCCGGATTTTCGCACACGCGTGTTGTCACAAGTAACAGTAATCCATTACAGCACACAAAATTCAGAGAGAAAAAGAAATATTTATTTTGTGGGAAGGTTCACTAGAACTTGAATAAAACAATTTCTGTGCGAGGTGAGCACAAATACCTTTTTTTTTTCAAACCCACGCTAGCAATATAAATTAACACAAACACAAATGCATGTTACAAATAAAGCGAACCTTCATGACATACTCATCACAGTTTGAAATATTTTCTAGACGGCTTGTGCACATACGCAAAGGGTTTTTCATTTCTATCGCTCACCATCTTGGTGTAGTTAACGAGAAGAAGTCTGATGAATTTGTCCGCAATTAAACGAGCTGTGCGCCTTGCGTGGCTGCTGTCTACACCCTCTGGGCAGAGGAGGACGGGTGATTGTTCGAGGTGTGGGGTAACCAGAAGTTGCAGCACTTCATGCACTTTTGTACGCGGAAGTTTGCTAGCAGCTTTTTCAAAGAAAGTAACAATGTTGTCCAACAGTGTCAAAAACATACGGTTTGGGTAGTGAGGCACTTTTGTCCTGGCTGTGCAACAGAACATACAAAGGATCAGCTTTGTTCGTAGTCGTCAGCATCGTAACACAAGCATCGCACTCAAACTCACTGACGAGTTTCACGATGTATCCACCAACGTATACCAGACCAGAGTACGTGACAGATGGCGATGGATCACACAGCTGTCCCTTCAGGCTGGCGAGGACCGAGGTGGCCGAGGCCACGCGCTGCAGCTTCTTTACGCGGCCTCTTCGTAGCCGGGACCATATACGAAGGATACTGATCGAAGACCGTGGGCACGACTCCTGGACGCAGTTTCCGGATACGATATCCGGGAACATAGTCATTTTCCGTGAAGTGTTTGCTGCACACTACAGTCGATGCGGACTTGTCATTGATGACGAGGTTTTCACGTGAAACATTTTTCTTCCACTTCGAACACAGTTCCTCATCGCTAGGAAATTGGTGGTACGACACACCCGGTGTCTTCCCTTGCTGTGACTTACACAGCGGCACGCAACAATAAACCATGGCTACGCTAGTGCAGTTAGCATACCTGAGCGTGTCTGATGCATGGTTTACCCGAGGTTGTCGAACGCAGTCAAGAAAAGTACACTCATATCGTCGACGAAACAATCTGCGCAACGGTGCGCGCACAGGAAAGTCAGGTTTTACACACCAACAACCACAAGCGTCTGTCCGCAAACAAACAGCGGCCGATGTACGTACTAAGACCGAGTTCGAGATGAGCCGATCCGCACGTGGTAATCGAGGAGACGGGGACGCCGGAGACGCGGCGACGCGGAGCCGGCGGAGCTACGTGCTTACAGTGAGGTGGGGCTGCCCTCGTGCGGTCAGCCGCCGCACTACGCGTCAGAAAAAATGTATGCGCGGCGCCGGTATTGAGAAGGCCGTAAGGGGAGCGCGCGGAAGGAGCGTCGAGTCCGGCCGTGGTTTATCATTAAGCTGACTAAGCAGTAGACGCAGCTACACCCACGTTGGATCAGTGTATACATTTATCTTTCGTCAGGCTATCACGCCCCGGACACACGTGCTGGCAGCGGGGTCGGCGCTTACAAAAAGGCGGTTGATTAGCGTGGCAACCGAGCTGCTCCCAGCCTACCGTGAGTTTCAGAGTGAGCAAAGTATGGGTCCCTATCTCATTTTTATCATTTGTTGTGGCTATTGTTTGTATATTTTGTAACTTAGAAGAGAACCAAGGCAAACGTTTCCTTTGGACGATTTTAACGATATATTGGAAAATCATAGAGGCACCGAAAATCCGGAGGTGTGGGCGAAAGATGTTATCAATATCTTCCTCGTATATACTGGTAATGAAGAAATACTGACTAAATTACGATCGCAGAGATTATATTTGACAAGGCATCATTTCTATTTATCTAACAGAAAGGTGTATTTTATTCGTTCGCGTTCTGGTCTAAATAAGCGAGGAATGGCGGATAGATACCCCGGCTCTACTCACGCATCGTCGACTTATGTGTTTGAACTCGGCGAAACCGTTTGTTTCAAAAGATTGCGAAACTGCCTCGACCTTTAGGAATTATTTTTTATTTTTACAGTCCGCTTTGTGTAGCATTACTGACAGCATTTGCACTTGCATTGGCTCACGCATCAAGTGCCTCGAACATTTCCACTTGTTTTCTCGACACAGGAAGCAGCTGCGATGCTCGCCACTCTAAAAAAATGGCGCTTGATCGCCATTCTTCTGGCCAGCAATGTGAGCGTTTCGTTAGGCTCGGACAGCGACACGTTTACGCTCACAATTCTGCACACCAACGACGTTCACTCGCACATTGAAGAGACCAGCAAGTATGGGGGAGTTTGCCTCGGATAGAGACAAGGCAAACAAGACATGTGTTGGAGGCGTTGCAAGGATCGTCACAAAGGTATGGTCAAGTTCAGCGTTCTAATAGTTCCTGGGTACTCTTAAATTGAAACTAACTTTAAATTGATGTTGCGGCTTGAATCATCGCCGCTGGCATGGAAAATGTATTTATAGGCATATCACACCATCAGTTTTGCTGACCGGGCTTACAAATACGCGTTTTAGTGAATCTTTCTAAAACTTACTGTCGCTCCTTCAACTTTGTTAGCAAACAAGTTTTGTTTTATAAAATAGCAGCTGACATGCGAACTAACGTTCATATGTAGATTCGTGCATACCATTTTAAATAAAGCTGACATGAGGCATATAATGCAGAGGTGCAACCGAGCTGGACAAGAATTACGTTAATAATCTCTGGACAAACAAACAAACAAACAAACTAAACGAACAAACTGGGAGGACAACGCATATAAAAAAATTCATACGGGTGGCAAACTGGTCGACCCGCTTGAATCAAACAGGCGTCACACTTTCGTTCTGTTTGCGTCAACTCGTGATCATGGGATACGGGTACGCGTTTGAAACGGTACCCTTTGACGCCCTTCGGATATTCAGGAAAAATTATTCGTTAGCACTAAATGGGTACAGTTTGGAAGGTTCGATAGCCTAAACTATTTAAGACATCCCAAACTTTATAAACCTATTTAAAACATGAAGGAAACCAGAAAAAAATGTACTCGTAGAGGTGTTTGAAAACAGGCAAGAATACAGATACCAAAGATTGTTTTCAAATCTTTTAGAAGTTTAATACATACCGCTTATTCCGTAGACAAGTACAAACGTGCAAGCGCTCTGTGAAATGCGAAGATTCATTGCATTGCAATCTTCTCAAGATTCGTTGCAATCATCTCAGCTGTATAAAAGCTACGCTTTTATACAACTGAGAAGGTTGTCAATGAATCAAGAACCAGGGTAATTTTAGCCTATAGTGTCTATTCTCACGGCACCCGGAAATATTATTTACCCGAAAGTCTACCGGCAGACTCCTCTCACTGTTAGTGGCGATCAGTTTACTCGAACGACGTTACATCAGCAGATCCTTTCATTGAGACGCTATGTTTCATCGGCAGATTATTTTACAGACAGCTATGGTTTGCTTTTTTGTAATAAGTCACCCCATACTGTCGCCGCAAATGGCGTCAGCGGGTGGGCTAGGATGGTTAACATTTTTGTAATGAGCCGTCGCAGGCTGTTGCCGCGAAACTGCGTAAGCTGGGTCAGTAGACCAGTGATACTCGCACGACAAAATGTCCGTACTACGTGCAAATCACGTGACTGGTGTCGGTAATTTGTTAGTGTCAACGAAACATGTGTCCATGAAAGGTGTATCCCCGAAAAGCTCTATAAAGGCCCGTTCACTACTCTTGCAACCGAGTACGACCGAGAGAGACGAGACTTGTTTAAACCTCTTAAAATTTCTTAGGGACGAGAGAACACACTGGCACGCTGGCGCCATCTATGCGGTGACCCTGGAACTGCATTTTCACAAGAGCGAACGTTTTGCGGGATTTCCGAGGTCAAAATGTGCGTAATACCTATAAGAAAGGCTCGTTTATAACGTTGACAAAAGTTTTTCGAGCCAAGAAAAAAGGAGAATTGCGTGAGAAAAATAGAAAATATGCCGGACCGCCGAGTTTACACTCGGCTACCCAACAAGATGGCGCCAGTGTGTCCTCTCGTTGATGAAGGTCACGGATCTTAAACGGGAGCTGAAAAGCGAGGGGACTTTCAACCCGTTTTGATCTAAGAGCGAACTGCTGGATCAGACCCACAAGCTGTTGCGGAAGTACCTAGCGATCTGCTGATCGCTAGGTGT